>PVLD010002900.1:12440-154160 GCA_004027595.1 Dinomys branickii
AAAAAAAAAAAAAAAAAAAAAAAAAAAAAAAAAAAAAAAAAAAAAAAAAAAAAAAAAAAAAAAAAAAAAAAAAAAAAAAAAAAAAAAAAAAAAAAAAAAAAAAAAAAAAAAAAAAAAAAAAAAAAAAAAAAAAAAAAAAAAAAAAAAAAAAAAAAAAAAAAAAAAAAAAACTGTCAAGAAAGCAACCATCAAAATAAAGAGACAAGCTAAAGAATGGTGGAAAGAATATTTGCAAACTGTAGCCATAACAAGGGATCTCAAAAAATTATTACATATGTGGATCTCAAAAAACTCAGTGGTAAACAAACAACTTCACTAATAAATGGGCAACAGACCTAAGCAGATATTTCTCAGAACTCAAACAAATAGCCTGGAGGTATATGAAAAAATCCTCAACATCACTAATTATTAGGGACACGCAAA
Organism: Dinomys branickii; assembly: GCA_004027595.1. Taxonomy (NCBI): domain Eukaryota; kingdom Metazoa; phylum Chordata; class Mammalia; order Rodentia; family Dinomyidae; genus Dinomys; species Dinomys branickii. Next base: position 12,864 of record PVLD010002900.1, read on the forward strand.
TCAAAGCTGCAATGAAATATCACCACTTTCCAGTGGTGATATTGCCACTCAAAAAGACAAAAGTAAGTGGCAGCAAAGTGGAGAAAGGATAATGCTAACCCACTGTTGATGGGCTATAAATTAGTGTAACTTTTATAGGAAACAGTATGCAAATTGCTCAGAAAATTGAAAATAGAAGTTATCACATGAGTCACCAATCCCACTACATTGTATGTATCCAATGAAGCCTTTATGTTGAAGAGTCATCTGCATTTCCATGTTTATTGCAGAACTATTCACAATAGCCTAAATATGGAAGCAACTTAATTATCTATTGACTGATGAGTGGATAGAGAGATTCTGGTACATACACAAAATGAAATGCTATTCAGCCATTAGAAAATGAGACTTTGTCATTTGTAACAGAATGGATGGACCTGGAGATCATTCTGGTAAGTAAAATCAGCCAGGCATAGAAAGACAAGTTTCACATGATTTCAATCAAATACAGACTTGGAACGAGATGGCCTCATAGAAACTGAGAATTAAAAGAAGGTTATCAAAGGGAAGGAAAAGCAGGACAGGTAGAGGCAGGTCATGAAGACTTGTTCAGTGTGGTGTGAGTTATAGCCTGACATGGATAAGTTCTAGCAGGACTGCACACTAGGGGGATTAGGTTAAAAATATGTACTAAAATATGTAAATCTCAAAAAGTTAGAGGAAAGGAGTCTGAATGATTTGTTTGTGGTAGATAATATGCTTTGGAAAAGAAGGAAGGAAGGAAGGAAGGAAGGAAGGAAGGAAGGAAGGGAGAAAAGGAGGAAAACAAAAAGGAAGAAAGAAAGGCGAGGAAGAAAGGAAGGAGGGAGAGATAGAGGGAGAAATAAAAGAGGAATAAAGGGGCACAGAGAAAGAAAAATAAAAAAGTAAAGGAAAAAGAAGAAGGAAGGGAGGGAGAAAGGAAGAGAAAGAAAGAACGAAAGAAAGAAAGAAAAAAGAAAGAAAGAAAAGAAAAGAAAAAAGAAGGAAAGAGAAAGAAAGAAAGAAAGAAAGAAAGAAAGAAAGAAAGAAAGAAAGAAAGAAAGAAGAAAAGTGTTAAAAGTATTCAGTACTGTTTTTTCTATGCAGAGGACGAGTTATCACCTCTGCATAAAACTCCAAGTGAAGATCTTCACTCTTGGAGTTTTATCTGCTGTCTGTGCATGTCTATGTACCTAGAAGCAAGTATGTGCATGAGTATATGCACGTATAGATGAATATAATTTTATTTCATTACATAAAATATCTTTCCATGTCATTGATGTATATTATATTCCATAGACAATTACTTCCTACTAGAAATGGACTGACTTTTAGTTGTTGAACTTTTAATTTTATTCTGGAAGTGAAAACTTCTTAAATAACTTCAGTTATTTTCTCAGAAAAAATTCTGCCACAGAATCTATGAGCTTGGACTTAGATTGTATCAATTTGCACACTCACCAGAAAGATAGGGGGATGGATGTCCTATATTTTCATCATTCACTGAGGGTGCAATTCAAAAACATTTACATATTTGTTAGGTAACAAATGGAATATCTTGTGTGTGTATGCGCTTGCACACATGTGTGGATGTGTGTATGTTTTGCTAGGTTATAAACCCAGACTCCTGAGCATGTAAGGCAAACATTCTACCAATGAGCTGGATACACAGCCCCTGCAGTACTTTAATTTACATTTTCAGTGGCTATGTGTGCCAGAAACATTATTAGGTTACATTTATAGGTAGAGCTCAACAGGAATGGTTTCCTACAGCTTTATTTTCAGTGTGTATCCCTGTAAAAGTGTACTCCATAATGTACAGCTATTGCTTCTGCCCCTTAGAAGATTTGAGTGAAGAAGACTTCTTCCACCCGACTGGACCAGTGATACCACCTTAGGCTACTGCAACTTCTGGAGTAGCTGTCTCACCTACAGGAAGAAGTGCACCAATTACACGTGTTGCTACTCCAAGCCTTTTGCAACAGGCAGGCTTTATCAATATAAATCAAACATCTCCTTAATTCATATGCTCATCTATTCGATTGAATAAATTAATAGCATACCACCCTTTGTACAGTTTTAAAACATACTTTATAGAATTTTGCTTTTGTGCCCCATTTGACTTAGTCTACATTCAGTTAATAATTTCCTAGGTATATTCTTGTGTATCCATCATAACTCAGACTAAACAATAGTAAAGTGGTTTTATATCTCCCAACACCTAAATATGGCATTACTAACTTAATCCGAATTTAAAAAGTTGCCAATATACACAATTTGGACTTCATTGAGTAGATGAAAACTATTAGCCTCAAAATAACAATATTGAAAACTGTATACCATTTGATTTTTATCACTAAACAATGAGATAGGAACATATTTTATCCTAGACAGAGTACATAGTTTGGAGATGGTGCCATATAATAAATATTTCTTTTTTACTATTTCCATGGTAGGAGTTGAGATATGTTAACCATAAAATCAACCATGCCACAAATATTTAATTTTTCATACTTCAGGCATCCGTAGTACCTGGAGCCAAGCTTCACACCTAATACATAATAATGTGAAGATTATTTGATTTCAACAGAAAAGGTTAGATATGACCCCTGCAACTTCCGAATGGTTCACTGGGGTAAAGTACAGATGACAGCAGAAGGAGAGGTAGGAAATTGTTAGCTAGGCCAGGGGAGAGCGCACATTTTTATAAGTGACTAGAAAATATTCTTTGCCAGAAGATAAATAGATAGATGGTATTTTTTCAATTCTGTATTTTCTTAGTCATTGGGTAGAGTTTCAAAGATTTGCAAAGAAAAACTGAGTCTCCAAAATTCTAACAAACACAAAGGCTCATGTGACAGATTAACCCAAGAATGACAGTTACAGCAATAACAGACCTGAGGCCAAATCAAAGACCATGGCACTAAATATACTCATCTCAACCCACAAGAAGCTTAAGTGTAATTTGGTTAGAGCACTCTAAACTTTAAATAAAACAGGACAGTGAAAAGGAGTAAGATACAAAATGTCTGTTAAGATTCTGAACTCCTTTGATTTTCCCTATTAGCAGAAACTAACAATAAATAAGAACCAACCATAGCGTAACTCAATAAACCAACCTAGAGTACACCTTAAAACTGTAATGCTAAGTGAAATAAATCTCATAAGCTTAAGTATCATAGTTTCCCCTATAACAGGAAGCTAAAGTATGAATAAATTAAAGAGCATAACAAAAGATAAATAGAAGGAAACAGAGAGATCGATCTTTCGCAAACAGGAATGGGGCCGAGTCGTGGAGGGAGGAGCTAAGGACAGGAGGGGAAGAGACACAAAGAGAATTAACATGTGTCACATACGCATCTCAACTACCCATGAGGACCGTGATCATAGTTGGTAATGCAAACATGGGCTAATAAAAATTAAATTTTAAAAATATTTAATTTCATCTTATCAACTCATGGGATGTAGAAGTGTGCATTCTGACACTCTGAACTCAAGGAAGGGTATGACTTTAGCGTTAAAATCTGTTACATGGAGGTGAAGTACGTATAACATTGAAAAGCCAGAAAAGTAAATGACACACTCTGAAAAGGAAAAAAGAAAAGAGGTTATAATTGCAGGTGTTCAGAACAGTGCATAAAATTTGGAGATTTAGTGAACGTGGAGGGAATCAAGCAGGTAACATGACATGTGGTCCCTCTGCGGAGGAAGAATAACCTGTGATCTGTTGCATGTCTATTTCCAGACCTATCTTTCTATGTTCTTTGGTTGAACAGGATTAAGCTTATTAGTCTTTTTACCCAATGTCACAATTTTCATAGTAACTTTACTGCATTTGTACATCCATTAATATAAACTGAAGAATATAGTGCTTGAAAAGGAAAATTGGAAAACAAAAATACTAGTCGAGATGTGTGTGTGTGTGTCTGTGTGTGTGTGTATCAACCATTTCCCACTTCAAAATTCAGCACCAGTTGGCCCTGAGCTCTCCTAATGTTCATGCACAGAAATCATGATTTGCCTTGAACTCTGAAATTAATGCACCTGCATCTGTCCTAGAATAAATTAACACATATTAACATGTTTTTATTCTACACAGATAATGTTCTTTCACACTTCCCCAGAGGGAAAGCAAAATGCTCTGAGAGAAACTTTCAAGCATACTGCTTAGAGAAGATGGCACAGGGGCAGCGGAGAAAATGCACCACTATGTTCTCACGTTAACGTTGCATAATGTCTCACATGTCACAGCACACTGCCCTAGAGCTCAGCTTTTGAACCTGCCTTTTGTTATGAGTTACTTGGCCAGGTGACAGACAGGCAGACTGGAATCTGCTTTTTTTTTTAAGGCAATAACATCTTTCAATGCTATTTGGAATGCAGAGAGAATGCTTTGTTCCTTTCTCACTTCTCAATCAAATACTTCATGAAGTTTAGTTAAAATTAAGTCAAAAATATAGTCTCTGTTTGTATAAACCTTAAGTTTGTTAACCTGTTATTGGAGTTTTAAAAATCCCTATTTAGAAAACTGACTTAATTTTCTATTTATATGTAAATTCCAGTTTCTGAGATTGGGTTAGGTCTGCTCAGAGAATGTTGAACATCAACTCTACATATTTAAAGTCATGGTGAAGACTCTGAGAAGGATCTCTGGAAAAATCCGTAATACATATCCCGGAATAAGAAGTGTAAAATACTTCAAAATACTCTGCAAAAGGCCTAAGTTTCCACTTAAGAAAAAGATTGAACTCACTTCAACTTATTGTAAAATCATTCATTCATTCATTCATTCACTTATTCATGAATTAAATCATGCTGCTTGCCAGCTTTAAACTTTGCATGGGTTTTCCAGAGCAGCTACATCACAGCACAGGTAGGAGTAAGGCTTCTACTAGCACAAACACCTGGATGGTGTGAGGAGGCAAGTGGAAGGCAAAAGCTGGGTGGCTTGAGGCAAGGAGTAGGAGTCAGAACCACACCTCTCAGGGATTTGAATAACGTAAGAGAACTGAGTTTCACTCTGGGGGAGTTGGAAAGTCAGTGGGAGAGTTAAGGAGCAAAACTCATGATCTATAAGAATATGTGTTTTGAAAAGATCACCACCATGATTTATTTCAGAATAGACTATATGGGTGTATGTTTTCAGCAACTGATAAAAATAAAAAAGCAAAATGTCTTTATTCTGAAAATACTCAGTTATCATACAGAAATGCTAAGAGATTCTCTCAAGATGAAGTTAACTATTCCCAATAGTTTGTTATATTAAGAGTAGAATATAGGAAGACAGATAAGTACTAAATTTACCTACTTAGGGTGACATGATCAACAATTAACTACCTAGCATTATTAATTTTCTATTTCATGAACAGATGCTGCTCAACTTACAATAGCATTATGTTTCAATAAGCTGTCCATACATGGAAAAGATCATGAGTCAAAAACTGCATTTTCTACACCCAGGCTATGGAATGTGAGAACTTCGCTTGGCCTCTGCTAAACACACCAAGAACACCTGCATTAGTCTTCTGCTGGGCAAAAGCATCTGACTTGAAGTTATTTTATAATGAAATGTTGAATGTGTCATGTAATTTATTGAATACTCTACTGAAATGGAAAGGAGAAATGATAGCATGGTCATATTTTCACATCTAAGCGGAACCATTGTAAGTTAGGGTCCATTTTTACTTAATAAGACAAATGAAAAACTAGACTATTTCCACATGCAACATTGCCAGAAGCTTCTCAAAATGAAAAAAAAAAAAAGAAAGAACAAAGCCTATTTTACTATTATCTACTGCAATAGCAAAATGTGCATTTACACTGAATACATCAAAGTGTGGGATGGAAGAGTACAATAACCTAATTTGTTCCATCCTCATTTTTCTTTGCTTAATCTTTAAGGTGAATATCCCAATAGGTACAGAGAGGAGCAACGTAATTTTAGATTAAATCAAAGACAAGAGAAGTGGATGAAACACCCCTAAATTTATGCAGACATATTGTTCATAATCAAAGACTGTGTCTGAGGTTCACAGCTGTACCACAAATCTAACCAAACACCCTTAGGTATCAGGGTACTAGTAAACTGCATTAGTAGTTTAGAAATCCAAACAGAAATGATGTTAATATCCCGACTAAATAATAACTTTTACAGGTATTATAGATACTCAAAAATCTTTGTTGAATGAGTGATTAAACAACATCACCTTGGGGAAAAAATTCAAATGTAAAATTTACTTTATTAGCTGGGCATAGTGTCAACACCTGTAATCCCAGCACTCAAGAGGCTGAGCCAAGAGGATTGCCCTGAGTTTGAAGCCAACCTCTTCTTCCTTAGTGACTTCAAGCCTAGATGGAATCACAGAGTGAGATCCTGTCTTAAAATTAAACAAAATAAAACAATTTACTTTAGGATGAAAGGTGAAATTGAGGATATCTTATAAGTTGAACTTTAAGAAACGGTCTCATTTTTCCTAAAGTTAACAACACAGATGTATTCAAACTGATTTCTAAACCTTTAGAATGTGATGGAATCACATAGTGGTCTTGAAGATTTCCCAAACCTGCCTTTCTCAAAGACCCCCCGAGGACAATGAGGTGGATGGATTACAGAAACACACTTGGGGAATGCTGTTGTGCCTACAACACTGAATCATATTTCTCCTCTGTCTCTGGAGTAAAAGATTGTATACTATTCCTTGAGGTCACCTTCCAAAATTATATGAGGAGTAAGGGAGGTAACAATATGGTCTGTGCATATTGGCTCTGATTTTACTCACAAGGTGGAAAACATGTGTTCACATATATGGAAGCTTATATTAACTCAACTGTGTTCCTCTGAGAGGTACTTTCTTAAATACTACCTACCTTGGTTTTCAGAGTAGCCCTAGAATAACATAAGGCAGGGTTATTGCTTTAATTTGACAGATGAAGGTTTAACTGCAAATGAGAAAAGTGCCTTGTCTGAGGTGCCACCACCAGTCCTTGGCCTAAGTCTGTTTCTGCAGATGTTAGGGTCAGTCCCAGTCCCACACTAAGGCTCACTGTGCTGTCCAAGGTCATTACATTACTAACGGCCGGGCTGTCCAGTGTCGCTACTCAGGTCATGCTGCCATTTACTCTTTCACTAGTATCCCTACTCCAACACCAGACCTTCTACTAAGGAGTCCAATGTAGTATCCTGCAACAGGGACCTTTGAAATGGGGCACACAATGGAAATTTGAGGTAGTAAGGATCAGAATCCTCTTTATTACTTTATTTCCATGAAGAAGATGCATACATGAACCTCCAAGTGGTCCCCGCTTCTTTTTCTTTCTTGACACTTTGACAACTCAAGGGAATAGGTAGTTATGTCAAATTGCTACACTCTATCCCAGGAAGAAACTTATTACTCTATAGTTGAGCTTTGTTTTTGATATGCCTTGAGGTCACCTTCCAAAATTATATGGAGAGTAAGGGAGATAACAATATGGTCTGTTCATATTGGCTCTGATTTTATTCGCAAGGTGGAAAACATGTGTTCACATATTTGGAAGCTTACATTAACTCATCTGTATTGTTGAGCTTTGTTTTTGATATTGTAAATATTGGGATTAATTGTTGGAGTGACACACTGGGTACATAACGTACTCAGGAAAATGGATACTATCTCTAAAAAGCCCAGAATTCATCTGGGGGAAATCAAGGAGTCCTTGCTAAAGTGTAGGTCTGTCTTGGTATGTGGAAGAGGGACCTAGAATTCTCCATTTTTTACAGCCCCCTGAAGCTGCCAGTTCCTCTGGTCCATGAACCTTACATGGAGTAGCAAAACTAGGGGAAAGACTGATTAAATGAGGGACTGCAGATAAGAATAAGAACGAAATATAGGAGTAAGAAAATGCAAGAAACAAAGCTACAGAAATATTCTAATCTCGCTGTTGTGTTAATTTTCTTGAGGTTACCTAAAATAACTGATTAAAGGGAGCTATTATGGCAGAAGACTTTTTTTTAAAAAAATAAAAGTACAAAAACATATTAACAAACAGACACCAATTAGCATAAAAAATAGTACAATCACAACTAATCTATAGACAAGGTGACATGGTCTCAACAGTGGTTATTGCTTTATCCATTGATATCTTCGAAGTGTAAATATATGAACCCATATACAGACATGCAAAATTAGTCAGACAATTAACTTTAAATCTTTACCCTGCAGAGTGTATTGGTCTAGGCTAGTGGCCAATTCCTCCACTCAGCTTTGAGCCTCAAAAACGTCAAGTTGCCATTTGCCCTCAAAAATAAAACAAAGCAAAAGCATCAGAAAGCCACCCATAACACTGTGGGCACACTTAGGTAAAGAAAATCGTGCTTCCTTCCTTCTGTTTTTCACAAGATAACCACAAATGTCTCCTTTCTCAGCTTGCCTACATTAATTTAGAAGAAAGAATTAACTTGAAAGTGGAATTCAGCAGTTACCGCTGCACGCACAGTTGCTATCAAACCTATCACTAATATTTGTACCAACTGATTCATTCAGTGAAGGGTAAAGGTGTAGAATTTTATTTTAGTCAAATGGGAGTTACCTAAAGAGCTATGTTACTTAAGAGAATTATATCATTAAAAGTGGTATAAATAATTTTAGACTGAAGGAATCCAATAGAACACATAAATGCTATAAAAAGTATGTTATATTACAAAATTGACGATTCTTTAGAGACTACTACAAAGGACTGAAATGAACCTTTTATAATAATATGTTCAAATTTTAATGGATTTATTGCATTTGGAGATAAATAAACTTTGTAGAGCTGATAGCCTTTGTTCAACAGAGAGACAACTATACACTGACTCGGTGTCACCTCAGCAATATGAATGCCCATCTGTGTAGCATGCAGTTCATAAAGTTTATTTCCTCATAATCCTATTCCTTGCCTATGCCAAAACTAATAAAGAAGATGCTTTCTACACTAGGATAGTTTTTATTTTACACGTATTTTTAAATATAAAACCCTGCCTAATAGATGATAATTAGGCAACTCAGAAAAACATGTCCATCCAAAAAACATGTAACTAGTGAACTTGATTTCTACTTTTAAATGATGCAACAATATTACAAAACCTGTATGAAACAGAGAGATTTATTTTACTCTCCTAACATGAGATTCTACATGGCAATAGCACCACTAGTCTAATTTGGTTTCAGTGGGAATTCAAAACAAGCCAGTGTTTGATGATTACATAATTTCAAAGATTTTGTGTTTGGATTGATAAATATCATTTACAAGGTATGTGTAAACTAACAAAAAGGCTCATGCTGAATTAGTCATGAATGAGAAAGAAAACTGACACTCACCAACCTCACTGTCATTCTATGGAACAAACCCAAACTCCTTAGGCCACACAAAATGTGTCTGGGGTCTGGATAATTTGCTAAGAGAGGCCAGAAACTGGTATAAGTCCCCAGGACACCCTTTATGCCAGAACTCTTTCTTACTTCACATTTAGAATAAATTCAAGTAAGAATCCATGTCAAGCTGAATTATGGTCAAGTTATCAATTGCACCTCAAACTACATCTATTGCCAAGAAGGATATGCACTGCAGACTTAAGTGAAAGCACTTGTTTATTTTCTGTGTGCGCCCCAGTGTCTTCATCGATGAAAGTCTATGTCAACTCCATCTTTGATGTCTAGGATGTGACACTGGAATTGGAAAAGGGAAATACTAAATTGTTCAAAATGCATTGTCTCTTCAACTGAAAGCCTTTTCAATTAAATTTAAAACACAAAAGTGAACACAGAGCACTATTGGAAAACTTTGATTGAAAGTTTTATTTCAGCAATTGAGTTCGATCCAGCTGAAAGATGGTGCAGTTGTCTTTCTTGTACTTCCTTTCATCCTCACTGCCACACAAATATTTGCATGCACAACTTTCTTGAGAAAGATATAAAACAACATTTCATGTTTCTCCTCAGAACTTTGGAGGTTAAGCTTTAGTGACTAATCAAAAATAATTGAACATAATAAAGATAACAGATTTTATAAAACCAGAAGTTATGGACTAAATATTTGCATCCCCCTAAAATTTGTGTGTTGAAGCCCTAATTCTTAATGTGGTTCTATTTTTAGATGGAAAATCTAAGAAAGTAATCAAGGTAAAATCAGAGTTCATAAGGGCAGGGCCCTAAGCCAATAGAATTAATATCCTTATAAGAAGATACAGCTCAGTGTTTGATCTCTCTGTCTCCCTTTCTCTGCCCTCCTTACCTATATACTCAAGAAAGTCCATGTTAAGATGTAGTGAAAAGTCTCCCATTACCAGAACCAGAGACTCAGTTCTCTGCCATCTTGGTCATGGACTTTTAGCCTTTAGATCTATGAGAAGTTAAATGTCTGTGGTTGTTATGATTTGTCTGCAGGTGTCCCTCAAAAGCCTCATGTCATCATGGGGTGGGCTTTTAGAGTTTATGATTCATTCATGATCCTGCGTTGGGGTTATGGGTGTGAGTGTTACACCTGCCCCAGGGCAGGTAGTTTACATACATTGTAAAGGAGGGAAAGAGGCCACTTGCTGTCTCTCTTCACTTTTTGCTCTTGATGTTTTGCCGTTTTCCACTGCCATGAACTGTTGCCCTCCACCATGTGCCACTCTGCCTTGGAGCCAGCCTACTGTGGACTGAAACCTCCACAAACTGTGAGCTAAAGAAACCTTTCCTTCTTTAATTTGTGTGTTGGATATTTTGTCTCAGCAATGAGAGAAAAGTAACCAAGACAGTGGTTAGCAAATCATTCTACAATGTTTTTTTTTGTAGAGTCCCCAACAGACTTAGCACAAATGTAACTGATTGTCTACTGCATGTTTGCATTTAATTGATTTTTATGAGGTAACCAAATAACACTTGCCAAAATCGGTCACTATATCAAAGCCTTCAACTAGATATGCCATTTCTATGTCTCTTTTGTACTTAAGGATCCAGTCGTTTAAGTATAAAAGAGATATAAAAGAACTCAAAATCATTTTGTTATTAAAAAATTGACGATGTCATCAAGTTGACTTTTATTCTTATTGCTTGTGTCTTGTATGACAACAATTTAGCAAAATATAATTGAAATAAGATGCCTGAGGCACTAGCAAAATCATCAAAGATAATTTGTATAGCACCCAAGGTACCTTGATGTTACCTCTCATGATACCCATAGCTCCCTAGGAAAAGGAAACATTCTTTTTAAGGGAAATTGTTCAATGATAAATATTCAACTGGAAAAGGAAATAAATTCCAGGCTCCCAGATCAGGGTGGTTAATCATGACTTAATCATTTCTGTACTGGGCATATATCCAGAGGCAGGTATATTTCAGGAAGTTGTGAGAAGTTCATATAGCCACAAGTTAGGAACTGAACTAATTGTTGGTTACAAAGCAAACTGGTTAGGTGGTTGTTATGGTTTGTGTCTAGATGTCCTCCCAAAGCCTCATATAGTCATGGGCGGGCTTCTAGAGTTTGTGATTGACTCACGGTCCAGTGCTGGGATTATGGGTGTAAGTGCTACACCCGCCCTGGGGCGGGCAGCCTGCATACAGTATAAGGGAGGGAAAGAGGCTTGCTCCCTGCTTCTGCTCCTCCCTTTTGCTCTTGTTGCTGTTGCTGTTTTCCCACAGCCATGAACTGTTCCCTCTGCCATGCACCAGTCTGCCTTCGAGCCAGCCCCTTAATTGTGGGCATCAGGTATTTTGCCTCAGCAATGACAGAAAAGTAATCCAGACAGTGGTACCTTCACAGGAAAGAAAATAAAAACCTTCCTCTGTTCTGTACAGGCTGCTATAACAAAATACCTTAGACTTGGTAATCTATAAATTCTAGCAATTTATTTCTCACAGTTCGGGAAGGTGGAACATCTGTGATCAAGGTGCTAGCAGACCAGGTGTTTGGTAACAGCTTGCTCCCTGCCTCGCAGGTGTCTCTTGTGTCTTCAAGTGGCAGAAGCTATAGCAGGCTTCTCACCACCCTCATTAACCTGATTTGGCTTGCTTATATCTAATCACTTCTTAAAGTCCCCACTTCTCAATATCAGTGCTTTGAGAGTTACATTTGAACATATACCAGCATTCAAACCACAGCAAACTCCTAAAAACTACACAATCTAAAGAAGGTGTTTAAGGAATCACTGAGGAAGGAAGAGACTTAGTTTATCTAAATTGGCTCAGATTATTTTGAAATTATTTGTTGAACATGTGCCAAGTACTGAACAAGGCTCAGGAGACACAAGCTGGTAAGACATCATGGAATTGGTTTTAATTCTTACTCTCCACATTTCTATGAGAGCATTTCTCAATGTATTCTGTGAGAAAAACAATAAACAAACACCAAAAGGTTCCCATAACAAATGAAGTTCAAGTTTTGCTTAATAAGAGTTAAATGTATTTTCAGGCTGAAGGACTACTATGCTTCAGGCAGGGTCCACTGTAGGGATATACTGTGGTCAAAAGCTTATGATTCTTGCTCTGCCCATACAGTTATACTCACATATGTAAATATGCATGGAAGGAAATACTTATAAATAATGATAGCAAATGAAACCTAATAGTACTATACCAATAATGCTATGCTCTATTCCCTTGGTTTCCATACAGGAAAAGTCATTCTGAGAACTTATTCTTATCTGGTAATCTATACCTTACAGAGTGCTCAATAATCTGTTATGATGTTCGCTTGCCTGCCAAGCCAACAGTTTACTTTAGCAGCCACCAAATAACAAGTCGACCTGGACTGAAAAATGTTAACACACTGAGTTTCATGTGGAAGTTTGATTGACAGTGCTTTATTCAACATATTGCATGTTGCTGTATTTCTGCAACCCTAACACCACAAAGTAATACTGACTCTTGTTGCTGATGACATCAGCTGACCTCAGAACTGTGATGTAACTTAGTACAACCACTATGGAAAACAGTGTAGAGGTTTACTGTTTTCTAAACTAGAAATAGAACTTTTGCATGACTCAGCCATCTTACTATAGATATGTATCCAAGGAAATTGGAATGTCAAATAAATATTAGTATTCCTATATTCCTATTTCACTGCAGCACTATTCATAACAGCCAAGATACAGACCCACCTTCTGTATTCATTGATAGATGAAAGGGTAAAGAAAATTTGGTATGTACACACACACACACACACACACACCACACCGACACACACACACAACAATGAAGTACTTTCTTTTGTAGCAACGTGGATGAAACTAGAGGACATTTTCTTACCTGAAATTTGTCAGACATAGTAACACAAATATAACATATTTTAATATGTAGGAGGTAAATGTTAATCTCATAGAAAGAAAAAGTTGAACTGCAGTTTCCAGAGCCTGGGAAAGGTATAGGGGGAGAAGGGATGAAAGATAGAATAGTGAACAGGTACAAGGGTGCAGTTAGAAGTTCCGGCTAATGTTCAGAGCACCATAGGGTAACCATGGTTCACAGTAATTAATTGTATATTTCAGTATTATTAATACTGTGTATGATCTAGTGATGGCAGGGAACATACGTCACTCATTAAATAACAATAGACATTATTTAATGCTAAAGAAAAATAGGGAAAATAAAAAGCTCTTAGAAATTGAAGTTTTGGTATTAGAAGAAAAAAGAGGCTTGTAAGAGAACATTTCAATGAAAAAAAATCAAAGCAGAGATGATAAAAAGATATGCAAAATAAAAGATAAAGAGAATATTCTTCCAGAAAATAGAAAATACCAGTCCTAGAGACACTGAAAATAAAAACCAGGTAAAATAAAGCAGAGAAAGACATTAAAGAAATCGTTTAAGGAAATTCCTAGATTTGATGAGTTTTCAGAGTGGTAGAACCAATTGTGTACCCTGCAGTGGAAGGAACTTTGCCCATATTTCAGAACATTATTGTAAAATTTGTGAACATTGTGGATATGAAGTCAAGAAAACTGAGAAGAGCAGAGAAGATGTGTATCACAGATCAAAAGGTAAAAATGCTTAGGATTTCAGACCAAAAACATTCTAAAGATATTAGAGAACAAAAGACCACTGTTATAGTTTGAGTGTATTCTCCCAAAGCTCAGGTGGGAAATTTAATCACTAAAATCAATTGTTGACAGTATTTGGAGATGGAACCTTTGAGTAGTCAAGGTGGATGATGTAGTGAGGGCGAAGTCCTTATGACAGGATTTTAAGAAGAGGAAAAGATGAAGTCAAGACTCCTCTATTGTCCCCACGTGGTGTCCTCTGTCAGGGTATAAAGCAGCACAGAGGCCCTCACAAGATGCAGGTGTGATGCCCTTGGACTTCTGAGCCTTCAGAACTGTAAAATGTAAATTTCTTTTCTTTATTAACTACACTGTGTTTGGTATCCTGATATAGCAATGAAAAATGACTAAAACAGTTGTGAAGGAAAAATGTGATCTAAATTAGAATTTCATGTCTGGCCATTTTTTCCAGAGGTGAACCTTTTAGGCTATGCAATGTCTCAAACATGTATACCCTTAGTATCCTTTTTCTAGGAAATGACTGCATTAGATACTGTTTTAAAGTTCAACAATAAATCAAAGAAATGCTAAGGCAAGGAATCCATGAAACAGTGAAACAGGGGACCCCACTCCAAAAAGAAAGGAAGAAATAAAAGTATATGACACACCTCAGCTCTTATGATGATGTACTACAAACATGTACTAATAAAAAATGAAAAAAGCTCTTATTGTTCACAAAGATCTATAACATTAATGTTGGGAAGTTGAGGGATGTGCAGTAACAAAAGGTTGGATTTGAAGAGAAAATTCTAATTTTTTCATTCTGTTTTAAGAGAGTGTTATTACATTGTGAAAACCAGAACCAGTACAATAAGCATATTACTTAGATACGCACAGTGAAAAACCAAGACAAACAACCCAAAAGAAGGGGAAAAAATGACCTCAGGTAAATGGAACACCATAGATCCAGTGAAATTTTAACTTTAAACTGTGTCCACATTATTGCTGAAAAAATAGAACAAATAGGATGAATGAATGAATCTGAAACTGTCCTTTTAATCATGAAGGTCAGAATCAATGACCTTTAACCAGGTCACACGACAAGTTGCCTTTCAGAATCAAGACCAGAGCATTTCATTGGTTCCTTATTTAAACTGACACAATTAAATTCCTAAACATAAGCAGAGTCACAAATTTTAGACATTGGTTCATTCATTCACTTAACAAATATCTATTGGGCACAGACTAGGTTCTCCAGGGTATATTACTGAGCAAAATCAGACTGCCCCCACCCTGTGGAGTTGCTAAAAAACGCTATGTGACATTTATAGCTAATTGTGAGAAGACCATAAGACTGGGAAATGAAGCCCATTATGTACCGCCTTCTAATTCTGTCCTATATTCCTGTGAAAGCTCAACTGCTCACAACCTGGCTCACTTGTGACTTGACTTTCTGACATAGTAAGAAACAAGACAATTTCTTTTTCTTTTTTTTTTCAATGCCAGGAAGAGTCCAGCCACAAATTTGATTATTCACTGCATGGGGAGCTTGGCCTTTGAGTGACTTCGTGTTTCCATGTTCGTATTTCTTCGTCTCCGACATTCAGCCCATAGACTGGCTGACAGCCGTTTCTGAGCCACAAAAACCACTGGCCGGTCAGGAACTAACAATTTACAGCCCACAGTGCAGTGAAGATCCATAGTAACTAGACTTGGCTGAAGATTGTGGAACTGCATGTGAAACTGGCCACTGACATACTTTCTGATGGAAATGTGACATAAGAAATCCCACTTAGAGAACAGATTCACCATACAGATGTTTTGAGCCTTTTTCTGGCTTTTCAAAATTGGCTTCACAAGCTCAATTACTAATGCTCTCCATTTTGCTTTCATGGGTCATAAGGTCTCAACCATTCTGAACATTTTTGGCACTTCAACATATTGTACATAAAATGTTCTGAGTTCCACTTTTTATGAGTCCAAGTGACCATGGTGATTCTAGATCTCACCTATGGAACTCCTCCGAACAGATGAGATCCTCTGATTTTAGTTACTAGTTACAAAGACTTCCAGATCTGTTTCTGCAGTTTGCTGTACTCTTTCATTCATTCTCTTCCTGACAATTCTGAACATCGGGTGGAAGCAGAATGGCGCTCTCCCAGGGAGCTCAGTCCCGGTAATGACAGGGGTCCCACATAAGGGTGCTTGTTAATGGCCGGCCCTGGGCTTCCTGGCTGATGGCCCCCACTCCCGAACCACTTCCTCCCACAATGGTCATTCATCATCGCAGGGGAAATTCCATTATTATAACCTTTTCTCTGTACTTGAAAAATTGCTGTTTCTCTAAAAGCAAAGTTGAAACCTCACTGTGAACTCCATAGGGTGCACCAAAGGAATTTGTCCCATATTTGTGCCTACAAAGTTTGGCTTGTAAGAGAAATTAGAAATTCCTTCTTTAAAAAGTTGAGAGGCTAATATATGCTTGAGAAAGTTTCTTCTTTTGCTATCAAATTCCTTAAATACAATGAAGAGAGTCAAATAATTATTGCCTTGGTAATAAACGTAAGAGTAATGACTTGGTCATGTGACACTGTTACGTATTTGGACCATTTCCTCCAGATGAAGGTAATTACTATGCACTGCAAACATATATTCTAATGAAAAATATAAAAATAAATAAAAATTATTAAAAAAAGAGCAATGACCTAAATTCTCTCTAGAGAGAAACAATCAGGTATATGATCATGTCTTCAAAGATGTTAGGGAATAATCCTGTCAAGTAGAACTAATTTTTGCCCAAAGATACAGAGATTAACCACAGGAAGAACTTATAAAGAAAAATATAACAAAATTCAAAATTGAAGTCTTTAGGTTTAAATTTAATTAAAGACTCTAAGTTAGAAATCTACATTGTTTTATCTATAGATTTAAAGAGATTTTCCATTGCCTTCATTCTAAAAGCTTAATAAGATCTTAATAAGCTTTTCCTCTAGCAAAAATACTAGTTTATATAACAATTTAGATATTTGTTCTTAATTTTGACTATTTACTGCATGTAGTAGGAGGAATTGATGTTTTAAATGTATTTATTTCACTGAAAAAAGTATGTAGAGGACTTTAAAATTAGCTCAAGTTCTTCTAACTAATCAATTAAGTGACATTTCTTTCTTATTGCAACATTAAATAAAAGCATCTAAATGTCGGTTTATCTATCTATCTATCTATCTATCTATTAATCATCTACCTATGCATCCTTCGAGTCTAACTGCATTCTGGATCTGCTCTTTCCTAACTAGTATCCCTTGTGTACTGTTGCCAGCTAAATCTTGACAGTGTTAGAAGACCTGCTCAAATATGTGTACTATTCTGAGTTGCCACAGGATAGAGCCTGAGTCTATTATTCTGATACTCAAGGCCTTTGTAAATGATGCCTCACCCTTTGATTGAAATCTTGCAGTTAAAATTAATGGCTCTCCCACACTCTAAGTAATCCTTGAACCTTCAGTTGGTGCCTCACTCATGACATTCCTGTTTTTACAATATCCCTTGCCAGCCACATGGCTCTGGAGGCCCCAGATCATCACGCCAAGCTTGATTATTCATCCACAAGATCTTTCTCCCCCTTGTCATGGTAATTAACATATGCTGACTTATATCACAAGCAATCATGTCTTTCCTCCCTCTTCTGCATGTGATGAAGCAATTTGTTATGATCCCAGCACAAGTTGTTGCATAAAAAGGAATTTAATAAATGCTTATCATAAAAGGAATTTAATAAATGTGTTTTAAGGAATGAATGGGAGAAACACATGCCAAGCAGAAACCCAAGGCAATATACAGTTTTCTAATAAATCTTTGAATGTGGACAATTCCCAGTGTATTTTTCATGTCCAGAAGTCGTTCATTTTTCTCTACCCTGTGATTTCTGGTGCAGGAGACTTCACCTTAAAATTTAGTTGCTATCCAGGCTGCCTATTCA
This sequence comes from Dinomys branickii, assembly GCA_004027595.1. Taxonomy (NCBI): domain Eukaryota; kingdom Metazoa; phylum Chordata; class Mammalia; order Rodentia; family Dinomyidae; genus Dinomys; species Dinomys branickii. The sequence continues at coordinate 30,818 of PVLD010002900.1, forward strand.
TTAGGCGGCACAGCTTGTCCCTCTTCCCTACACTTTGGCCCCCTTACCTTGGTCCTTTTACTTTGTATCTCTGATTTAAGACATAACAACATTATGGTTCAAAGATGGAATGTTAATTCACAGAAGGACTTCATCACTTATCCAAAGGACTCAGATCATGGAACAGACCTCAACAGTTAGTTGCAAACTGTGGTTTTAGCCAATAACTTTTACCCCTTGCAACAAGCCACTCATTATGTAACAGTGTATGAAAACATGGACATTCACTTCTCTCATTTTCTAATAGTTCTTTCTTGGAAAAAAAAATCCAGTAACTGAAAGGAGCAGTCTTAAAAGAGTCAGTAACTAAAAGGCAAACAGCAGAAAGCAAAAAGAAATAATGAATCTGAATATTTCAACAACTTTTTAAATGGCCAAAATAATCACAAGTTGTCAAAACTGCATTTTTTTAAAGTCCTATGTAAAATCAAAAGTCTTGCTAAGGCCAACAGAAAGGAATAGTACAGAACTGCAAAATACTGGGGATGGATACATGATTTAATCTGAACATATCCAAGAGAGTTTATACTGTTAGCTTCTGACAAATCCTTTGTTGTTGTGAAGCTCAGAGTGAGACTCTAAGGGGAGAACATGTTTAGTCCTGCTTCCTGGGACTCTTTAAGATGGCTCTGGGCCACTGTGGGGACACCAGTCTTGGTCTCTTTCACTTTTCCACTGCTCTAGTTCTTTAACCAACAGAAGTAACCAGATGTTGTATTTTATTCCCTAGAGGTTCCATCCTGACCCTACTAGGATCCCTGGTGGCTACAAACCATGTCAAAGGGTTTGAGAATCTCACAATCCAAAGACCAGAAATATGCTTTTATGTTTATATCATGTAATAAATTGGAAAGTGGCATAACTATCTTCTAACAACAAAGCCAAATAATTTTGTTTACTGTAGAGAGGTTACAGTATGTGCTGTACAGTTAGCAATGGTTAGGAAATCTGAGGCAATACAGCAAAACTTCCATTATAAACAAAAAGTTTAAATTCATATTACAGTCATAAAACAACCTAAAGGTAATCAGTGTTTATTATGTGGAGCAATGATTCTCACATGAACTGACTTGGAAATGTCACTATAATCTGCCAAGCAGCTTAGAGCTTCTAATCTTTAACAGGAACTAGGCTTCTGATCATGATTAGATTCTTGATGTAGAAAAGGTATGAGAGCCAGCATGACCAGAAAGTTATTTTCAAACAGTAGGTCAGCCCATTCATTACTTGAATAAACTAATAAAACTCAAGCCAATGCTTAATCAAAGCCAATAATGTAAAATGCTTTCTGAATACTGATAACAGATTAATATCCAGTAGAAAGCAACGCAGCAGGCATTGATAAGATTTCTCCTGGGGTAGAAAATGTGGGGACAGAGCCAACCTAATGGGCAATCACAGGAGTAAGGTTTGAGTCACAGCCATTCCACCTACCGCTTCTTTACTCGAGACCAAAGTTTAGCCACTATATTTATGCAGCGAACTTCACCCTTAGCGTTCGCTATGCTACTATAGAGAAAACGGAAACACATATCAGCAAATAACCCTCTCACTTGCATGTGGCCTTTTGTCCTTTAACTTTGCATACTTTTTGTTTTTTGTTGCTACCAGGGAACGAACTCAGGACCTTGCACTTGCCAGGCAGGCACTTGTGCCACTGAGCAGTACACCTAGCCCCAGCTACCTGTTTTGCAAAACAGAGAACTTGAAACCATTCTATTGTTTTCCTTTCTATTTTACCCTGCTTAAAGGCCATTCGCAATTGTTTTAAGTACAGTAGCTTACTGTTTCAACAAAGCAAATGCTTTTCTGACAAATTATCTAGAGTGTAATCTATCTTATCCCATTAACTGGTGGTCAATAGCATACAGGAATCTCCAGACGTTTTCCTATGGCATGCTGAGGGACTCGAAGCTGTACATTTTTCTCCACTCTAACAGGTAGCTTTTCTACTCAATTCTCACTCTCTACCATTTGTTCCAAAGAAGATTTGAAGTATAAGATGCAAAGTTTGGAAAGTACCTGTTGAAGACTATGTCAGCAATTTGGGTCTTCAGCCATCTTTATCAATTTCGCTATGAATAAACTTACAGTCATTTGCATATCTACCTGCAAAGGAGAGGAAGAGAAAGAGTGGTGCTGGGACATAATGCTGAAAAGGCCAGTGACACCCTTGAACGTGATTATTTTCGGATCAACCCATGGTTTGGTGTTTGCATCGTTTAAATTCCACAGAACAGAAACCAAGTACATATGTATTTGATTTCTCCTTAAGCATTGGTCATGGATGAATGGAAGGACCAGAGAAAAACACTGGGACAGAACAGAAAAATAAGCCCGTCTTGCTGTCCATCATGTGCTGATGATCCTTTTGTGTTGCAGAAATAAAACGTCTGGTGGTTTGTAACTTTGACTAACAAAATAGAAGAGACTCAAACAATTGTCAAAGGTGATCAGCTACATATATATTGTGTATGGTGATTCTCATTATAGAAAGCCATGAGGTCCTGCAGCTATTAAAAATGTCATCAGTAATCAAGCTAATTTGTGTCTGACTGGGACTTTTATAGTAACTGATTACTTACAGATGCCAAGTGCTCCGGGGAACTTTTGCGGCTGGCAATTTGTGCCCTGGCAGCCTTGCCCTGACCATGCTTACTGGTCTGATACTGGGCTATGCCATCTGTTGCCATGATGTTGGCATTTAATCAATAGCTTTTACAGAATGCCATCTTTATTATTGAAAAACACTTCATTTTAGCCTATCTTTTCTGATCTGCATGATAAAATAAAATGACCAGAATCAATAGCATTATTCAAGTGTTAACAGCCCTGTAGGATTTGCTGAATAAGTTCTAAATGAAATGCTGCCCTAAAAGCAGACATAGAACGCTAGAAATAAAGGAGAGCTGTGAGGTCATTGCATTTAATCACCCACATAATACAGGGCTTCCTTCCACCAGGAACTGAAGAACTGCCTTCACCTTCTATTTCAGTAGAGCTATCTCCCAGAGCAGTTCATTCCTACTCGAAATAGCTGGCAGTCTCACCGCAGCCCTCCTGATGGAGCAGAGACATGTTTACTTCTGACTTCAATTTGCTGATTGTTCTTCTGCCCATTGGAGTGACATCAGTAAGGCTGAAGCCATGATCTCCATGACAGCTTCTCAAATATTTAAAATGGCTACTGTTTCTTTTTTTCCTGCAGCCTTTTCTGTGTTACATATACCAAGTTCTGTGGGTGAATGCACATAATAGTTGGGCCTTTCTTTTTTCGTTATTTTAATTATTATTCATCAGATCTGTTTCATCAATACCACGCATAAACTCTGGTCCCTGAAAATATAAGGTCAAATGTTAGTCATACCTGGGATACTATCTGCTCTCTTTGGAAACTAAATGTCTGTCAATATAATTGAATACTACATTGATTTCTGATGCAGCACGATCCAGTATCTTATGCTTGTCTCCTGCTCCTTTTCAAATGAGAAAGCAAGGTTTACCTTCTTTCAGTTTTCCAGTCATGGTGGATGTGACATGCTACCTGTCATTTTTGATACTAAAATATCCCTCTATTTAAACTGAAGTCATTAGGTATGATTTAACATACAATTGTCATGCTTTATTCTTTCTAAATATGTTTATTATTATTATTGTTTTCTCTTAATGTGTTTATTTCACTCTTCTAGTTCAAAACCTTAATATGTTCATTTCAGTGTTTCCAGTTCAAAATTTATAGTATTTAATAGTGAAGAATAAGTTAGGAAGAAGATTAAGTGTTTTTCTTGTGTCTCAGGCCAAACTGCTGTATTACACTGTGTTTTGAGCCCATTTTATTCATTTACTTATTTGTCTTTTCAAATGCTCATATATTGGGGGTGCATTCTAACAGAATTTAGTAAACACCCTTTCTTTTTACTTGTCTGTTATATTTTTGTCATCTTTGTATATTTTGGGCATGTTTTTAAAAACTCTACACCAATATGAGTCTTAATGAACTCATCGTAATGGTCTAAATTACTAGTTAGTATTTTGTCAATAAGGCCACGTGTGATTTTGTTCCCTCAGCAAAACATGGAGAAAATGTAGCTGGTACATTGACCAAATACGTACGTTAAAAATCAACCAGCAAACAAACAGAAACTAATGATTTTCTTTTCAGAGATGTGGGATGTGGTGATGTCATTGTGGCCCCATTTTACACAAGAGGGACTGCTCAAACTGATTATAAACTCTTTGCCATGAAACAAGTGTCTCCATGAAGTTGCCCTCTGTTGCCACTGCGGAAGACAAGCTGAGATTTATGTCTGGACAGCCCCTAAGAGCTCTGGAGTGTGGCTGTAGATGCAGCTACCCCCACACCGGCCACCACTGTTGCACTGCTCAGCCCTTGGGCCACACCATCAATGACGTCCTTGTCTCTTCATTTCAGACCAGCCCATGTGAGGGACACACAGAAGATGCTGGTAATGCTAATACCAATCACTCTTTTCTCTAGATGTTGTTCTTCACATCTGGGAGGCAGGCCCGGCATGGCTGACCTGGGAGCTTCAGCCCTGTTTTTTGTTCAGTCTTGTTTAATAAGGAAGAGGAAGCAAGGAGAAGGAAGGGACAGGAATTTTAATCATAAAATACAAAGCTATGTGCTAGATTCATGACATAAAAGGATCTAATGCAGGAAGCCCTTATCATGGCATTTCTTTTACTCATTTATAGTGGTGCCATTTAAAATGAAATAAAAATTATGACCTCTATCTACCTATCTCTCTGTACTGTATCTATATGTAATTCTATCTCTATAGCATCTTTAAAATCTAGAAAGGCAGAGAGGGAGAGAGACTTAATTCTATTTTTTTCTTTGGTACCCGTAGTTCTATAGCTATATATTCCTCTGATTTGTAATCATGGTGATTACAATATGATTATAATAGCCCACCTTATTTTTGCCTTATTGAAGAAAACTGTTGAAGGTCACCATGTCCCATTTAACCGATACCTAAAAGAAGCAGCCTCTAGAATACAGAATGGGATCTTATTAACATGAAGGGCATTGAGAATCCATTGAGGACTACATGGATATAATTAAATTAGGAACTTCATCTTAAAAGTAGGGCATAGAAGCCCAGAGTTAATGATGGCTATTCTAGGGCATGCTGAAGAATCAGTTGTTTGTCCTCTTGATTTCTGAGATTCATACATTAGGGTGCTTTTATTTAATCATGTATCACACAGCCAATACAGTACTTTCTGTAGAAATCTTCTGTGTCCTTAAGGATCTGTACAGTCTTAGCACATGCAAAAAATAGGCTTCTTTCTCACCTGAGCCCACAGCTAATGTTTCATTATCCCAGGTATAGATGTTAGGTTGGCCACATGATACACAGAACATGTGGGAACAGTTCATCCTAAGTAATTCCACATGACCTATCAATATAATAAGAAAATTTCTAAATTTGATATCAGAAGGTGATTTCTATTTCAAAAACATAGCATTTGCTGGGCTGCTTGGGACTAAACCAGATCTCCATATATTCAATGGCCAAATGAATAAAAAATGGCCAGTTGTCTGTACCAATTGTTCAGACTTACCTGGGAGACGATTTTATGACTGTGATAGAATTCTTTCCCCAAGTGCTTGTACTCTGTCTTGAAAGACTACTACATTAAACACAGGTACTGTTAATGCAGAGCAAAGAAATGTTTAGCGAATGTTTAGGAAATCCAAGAATTGAATGGATCATCTAGTTTAACAGCTCCTTCAAGCAAAGGGCCACTGTCTCAGTATGACAGTAGTCGTTTTGTATGAGGCAACATAGTCAATGCTGCTCTGAAGAGCATTGCAGCAGAAAAGGAGCCACCAAAAAAAAAAACTTCACATTTTTTGTTAAACAGTATTCAAAACCTCAAAAATCAAATACTGCCTCTAATACGCAGATTTGCTAGGAGGAAAATTGTAGTGCACACTCAGAAACAGCTTCTAAAAGAAGTAGAGGAAACAGGATTAGGCAGCGGGGAAAATTAATTGCAAAGCAGTTGTGGCAGAGACCCGGGCTGATCCCAGGGACAGTTCTGAAACTGAGATGGCTCTTAGAGTGGTCTGTAGGGGAGATGCAGAAATCAGTAGAAGCGGCTGTTATCGAGCAAGCAATGTGATAAGATTTAGAGACAATACAAAGAAAATATCCTGCCTACAGAGCCCAAAGTCCAGTAGGGCACAGACACATGCAAACAAGCAGTAAGAGAGCAAAGGACAAATGCTGCAGTGACACTGTACCACAAAGACGCACATGCATTCAAAAGCTCGTGGTCATCACCACAAATGCTTCGATGCTGCACCTTTCATGTTTCCCCTCTAATGATCAGTCATTAACTCCTCTCGGTGGGTCGCTCCTTTTGAGTCTCTGAGTGATTTCTGCAGTGATGAAAGGTGGGAAGATTTTTCATATATTATGTAGGAGTGAGAGGCTGTAGTTTGGAAAAGATCCAGCCCTGAAAAATCTTTCTGGCTCACACAAAGAACTGATACTGAAAATATGAGCTTTCTTTCTTTCTTTTTTTTTTTTTTTCCTTCTTACTGCTGTGTTCATCCACCTGAAACCCAACAAACCAACTAATGATACAACTGTGACTAGTGGTGTGCTGGACTGGTTCCCAGGATTCAGTTTTGCACAGCTCTTCCCAGCTTCTTATTCAGTGATGTCTAGTTGGTAATTTGACATTAGCCGTAGTGGACATGGCCATAAAATGTGGCGAATGCTATAGATCAGGGCTTTTTTCTTCCCTCAAAGAGCCAGGCATTAAAGGTTTCCTGGCACAACCACTGTTTATAACTGACAATATTACTTTGGCAGTAAAATTTTCCTAGTTGCCATATTCTCTGTATTTCACTCAATAATGAATAGATTGATTTTTCACCTATGCATTTTTAAATCACTGTGTGTAGATGGTGATACACAATGACTGTAGTCATTGTAGTCAAAGGAACAGAGTTCAGACTCACTTTCTGACTTTAGACATGTCCTAACCCTTTAATTACAGGGTCTTGGCTTGAATCAGCATCATCAAAAGAGGTCTTCTGGTATTTTCCAAACTCTGTCCCCTAAATATGCATTCTTGGACCAAGTATATCACATGCCAGATGGAAATAACAGTAAGGAAAATTGTTCACATCCTTCTAATGTCCCACAGAGTATGGTACTCTTAATTTCAGTTGAAAAGACAATGGATACACAATCTTCCTTTCATATCCACTGCTGAAATACTGTAAGCATCATGTAGAAAGTGAGTTACTATTACAGAAGAATCAGGACCTAGAGTCCCCCAGAAAACAGAGAAAGGAAGGCTTGGAACCACAATCAGGAGAAAGAAAAAAATGTTAGAGCAATTCACAAGTTAAGAAAGCCATAGATACTTTAAAGAAAATGGTAAGGAAAAGTCAAATGGATCATTGGAAATATGAATAAATTATACTAGTAACAGTCTGATTAACAATATGCTATGGGCTGGGTGAGGTCTTGAAAGGATTATGTATTGAGAGCTGGAGCAACCTTTAAGGTGGTTATCTAGTTGAAAGTCTTCTGGTTACCTATGGGTGTGCCTGAAAAATATTGTGTCCTTCTTTTCCCTTTTTATGTTTTCTTGCCCCCATGAAGGGAGTAGCTTGCTTCTCGATGCACACTCTACCATGATACACTGTCTTGCCACAGGCCCATCTAAAAACAACCTGTCCCACCAACCATTGACTGAAACCTCCAAAATTTTGAGCTGAAGGAATTCTTTTTTCTTTTTAAGTTCATTGTCACAACTATTTAGTTATAGTAATGGAAAACTGACTAACACATAGAACATGAGGAACCGATATAAATTAGATGCTGTACTTCTCAATGCTTGAATTTGTGGTTCTTAACCTATAGCTTACACTTTGTGTGCCCAAAAAGAGATTTTTGAAAGTTGCAACAACTGGCATATGGTGAGTTCTTTGAATGGAATAATATATATTATATAACTACAGAAAAGTTAATAACTATTGTAGCTTCACAATATTGCAAACAGAAAACAATTTTGAAATTTACTGGAACAGTGAGTTTTCTGCTACAGTGTTTTTTCATGGACTTATGTGAATGGTTCTTGAGTTCTCACACCTATCTTCACTCATCACCAGTTTCTGACCTTTAGTTAGGGAAGTCATCCTGGAAAGTGATCCAGACAGCAGCACCATGGTGCCCTGCAAGCCTGGCAGAAGTGCAAATTCCTGTGACTGAACCAGAAAAACCAAATCAGAAATTCTGGGGAGGGGGCCGATGATCTGTGGTGTAACAAGGCTCCAAGGTGACTGTGATCTCTTGTAAAGTTTGTGAACCACTTGTTTACAGGTGACACATAAACTGTGATAAGTTCTAACTCACATAAACATGGGAAGCTTCTCTAATAAGGCACCTGCATCAGCTGGACTGACACACAGAAAATAGAAGGACACAGATTATATCCCTTGGGTTATACCTATCTCCTTAGTGTCTTCCACAGTGTCTATTCATAATCAGGATCAGTAAGTTCTTCATGAATGAACATCCTTCCTTTGCCCTCCTTATCAGCTGAAGAAACAGTGCTGGCTGACTACACTAGATATCCTCAGGTGTCATTGGTTTGACTGAAATTCGGTTAGGACCCCTGCCTCCTAATTCATTTGGATCACATTTTGTCATATTACTTTTGCCGATAGAACCCTAGTTTCAAACAAATGACCTGGAATCCACTCAATGTAAGCTCCCTGAGGAAAAATAGCCAGGCATAAAACATTCAAGTGTGATAAATTCAATATTTCAGTTGCAATGTTCTTTCTTTCATTTCTTGAACTAGGTAACTCTAAAGCAAACATGTTTACTAAATTTCAGCTTTCTGCAAGAAATTTGAGGGGGATTCCTACCATGGCAGAGACACTGCCCAAGCAAACCAACTGTGGTGGTTAATCTCAATCCTGTCGATTTGATTGGTTTAGGAGGTGCTGAGGGGATCAGTAAGGCACACTTCTGGGTGTATTGGTTGGTCGTGGAGGTGTGACCCTGGGTCTGTATTTGCTCCTCTCCTGTCTTGCACGGTTTTCCTGCTCTGCTTCCTTGCAGCTGCCTTGAACTGAGAAGTTTTGCTCTGCCATGCTCTTCCATAATGATGCTCCTGTCTTAAATCCAGTTGACCAAAGACGGAATCTTCTGGAAGCATGAGAAAAAATGAACATCTCCTCATTTGAGTTTTAGGTGTCAGATATTATGAGTCAGCAACAAGAAAACTACCACCATCAAATTTTGACTCAGAAATCAAAGAAGTCCCTGATGAAGTTAATTACACTGAGTCCTTTCATAGGACCCTGGAATGCTATCTAAAGTAAAAAGTCTCTCTTTGTCTGTTGAATGTACCAGCCAAACATAAATTGAAGATTCTGGGTGTCCGCACCACTTGACTTCTGTAGATGTACATTTACTTGAACAGTATTGACTTTGATAATTGTGGCTGAGCAAAGAATATCAAAGCATCATTATCGTCTTTGGCTGAATCACCATGAAGCTTGTTCATATACTCAAAAACAATAAACACTTTAGATTTAGATCTTGAAGATAATGAGGTCTCACAGTATACATTGCTACTGTTGAGTTACATCCATTTCCATGAGCCAACAATGTAATTATTGCTATTGGAATAATTCCAAATATTCCATACTGTTCAACAGTGCCATGAGAACACAGAAGTGCTAATATGAAATCTCCATTGTAATGTGGTAAAAAAAAATTGGGTAGGAAAAACTCTGACCCCATAACTCCTTGGTCAGGGGATGAAAACAATTGTTTTCACTTGGGAAAATATTTTAAGTGTTTTGAGTAGATGCAAATTCATAGGAATGAGTGAGAGTATTAGGGGGAAGTGTTCTACCTTAACCGGAAATGGGAGAGAAGCAGATAGCTGAGAAAACGGAGGAGTTATCATTACCATGAGGCTACACCGTCACAGCAGTGTTAGAGGTGGAAGACTCAAAAAACAGAACAGAAACAGAAATGAGCAACGTTTCATTTTGACCCCTTTGTCATTGCCTCGGAAAGTTCTTTTCCAGCTCTCGTCTCCCACAAGTATTAGTGAAATCATTTGGGTGTTTTGGGGTTTCTCTATTTGTTTGCTTACAACGCTGGGGATTGAACATAGGGTCTTGTGCATGATAATCAAGAGCTCCATCACTGAACTGCATCTGTAGCCCTTTCTTATATTTTATTGAGATAAGACCTGGCTAAATTGTCCAGGCAGACATCATTTCGTGACCCTCCTGCTCCAGCTAAATAAAAAATAAATCATGTCTTTGGTGTGTGGTTTTTGAAGGAGTGCAAAAATTTCACATTTCTGCCACCTAGCACAACACAAAAAAGAATACGTAGGAAATTGAGCTCTAAAACCTGAACACAGAATATAGCCTGACTATGTTTAGAAATTCTGGCAATGATTCTATTTCTACAGGTCATAGAACTTGGGGTAAAGGTGCTAAACAAACTCATCAAGATATACTGGACCCTATGGTTCCACTCTGGTCCTGGCTATGTTATACTCCAGAAAAAGCCTGTGAGCACTCAGGGAGAGAATTTTATAAATGATATATAGGTCTTAGGTTTAGAGTAACTGATTCAAATACTTCCCTTTGCTATTCACGCTACACAGAGATATATTTCAGACAGTAATATTTTAAAATTTAATTTAAGTAAGTACCAATAAGACAAACCATTTCAAGATTTTTAAATTAGGACATGAACTCTCAACACATTGTGACCATAAACTTGATGAAAATCAGGACAGTGTCCTTGCTGGAACCAGATACAGTTGTAGCTATGATATCACTTTGTTTTCCTTTCAGTGATAAATTGTTATTTTTAAGTAAGCTTTTACTAAAAGAGAAAATTGAATAAGAATTCCATTCAGTTATATCTAGTAACAGGATCTTTGATCTAATCATTCTTTGTTGAAAAATAATTCCATGTCTTGATATGGAAAGGAGATATTCCCAGCATATTATGGAGTCAAAAATATTTTAAAAATTATTTAAGTTTTGTACAATGGTATACAAATAAATTAAATGTGTAAACGATTAAAACACTACCCGGAACCAGCTGTATGAAAATATTGAAAATAGCTATTATCCCTGGGCATTAAAACTCAGACTTTTTTTTTGTTCAGAATAAACATCTTTAATTCAAAAATATAAAATTAAAAATGCTCCAAAGTTTTAAACTTTTTGAGTGTCAATATCATGTCATAAATGGAAAATTCCACATCTGATCACAAGGGGAGAGGGGCAGTAAAATGCAGGTGCACTGATAGTGTTGTGCAAAGTTACCTTCAGCTTCTATTTACAAGATATACAGGAAACATAAGTAACTTCTGTGTTTAGAGAGGTTCATTTCACAAAATACTTCATCATGTATGTATCAATATCCCAGTGTCTGAAAAAATCCAACACCCAAAATCTTTCTGACGCCAAGCATTTTGAATAAGGGACATTCGACTGAAGTAAAAACTTTGTATATTTCACACCTACTTTCTTAGAATTTGCTTTTGTAGTAAATCATTTCTAGCATCAACAAGAAAAATGGTTAAGAAGATCAATATTCCTTTTAAACTGTGACACACATGAGCAATATACTCTATGTGCTCAAAAATTAATTGCCACACTCTTGAAACTTCTAAAAACTGAGCTCTTAAACAAAGCATATAAATCTTTTTCATGATGTCAAAACTGCAATTTTTTTTTTTGTCTTTCTGAGACAGGGTCTTGCTATGCAGTTCAGGCTGGTCTTGTGCTCACTTAGTAGCCCAGGATGGCCTCAAACTCACAACAATCCTCCTGCCTCAGCCCCTCAAGTGCGGGGATCACAGGCATGCGCCACCACCATGACTCAATACTGCCAATTGTTGCATTTCATGAATTAAGTTGTCCTCTGTGTAAACAGAGCGGTTCATGTGAACATTTCACAAATTACACAAGGGGCCAGGAGGACATACCTAAAATTGTTCCTTAATTAAAAAACATTTGTTCCCAGTAGCAGCTCTTCCTTATACAGTCCTAAATTTTCACTACATGCACTCAAAAGCACGAGGATAGTCACTCAACACAGGACAAAAGATAAGTTTTCATAAATCATACACATTGCTTTAGTTACCCTCCAAGGGAGCTGAGACAAATGCTATTAACAGGTAGCAAGGCATAGGCGCCATTGAAGAGCTATTTCTATTCGATATCCTGTTACAATACTTTTCACAATGTTCGCGACTGTAGAATCCATGTACACTGGGTATTTTTCACATGGGCTATTTTCCCTAGTATGCACTCTGTGCCCTATTATTAAACTATTTTCAGAATAAAATTCTGGGCTTAAAAGACAGCTTGTAAATCTATACACTGCATTTATGGTTGACATAGTGCAACAGCAAGAAAATAGGTCATAAACTTTTACCATTCCAAAGCCATGAGACTTGGCTTCACTAGAGAGGGGCCATTTCCACGGCTGATGACGACACATTACTGATGAGAATGACAAAACAGGCAGGACAAAGACCGCGGAGAGATACTTAAAATTAAGCAAGACGGCCTTGCTGACATACCATATTGGAAACAGGCAAGAGCTATGCAGAATAAATTTGTGTTCTGTTTTGTTGAGAATTTACGAAGGACCCAGCAATTCCTTTAAAAGAGGAGAGAGACACCTAGGATCAACAGTTCCTGAGTAGTTAATGTAAGTGAATCACTTGAAAACACACTTTAATAAACTGTCCATCAATTTCAACAGTACATGGAAGCAGCAAATGCTGTTAGCAGTGGCCAGAAGCCAGTTTTCTATATTTGAAATGATGCTGTCCAATTAATCTCTTCCAATTTCTTAGATCAAAATCCTGCGTCTTCATCCCATTCATACCTCTATCACACTGTCTTGTTATATTAGACCTGAGCTGCATCTCTGGTCCTTTGTTATTATTTTTTAAGGCAAGAAGCCTTTACTGAGCATGCACTCGACACAGTGCTAGGCTTTCAATTCTTACAGCTGAGCATCACTAATCCAAAAATCTGAAGCTGGATTGCTGGGAAATGCAAAGCTTTTTCAGCACTGGCATGGTGCCACAACTGCAAAATTCTGCACCTGACCTCATGCAATTAAGTTACAGGCACAATAAAAGTAATGTACAAAATTACTTAAAGGCTACATGTAAAAATTGTGTATGAAGCATAAATGAATTTCAGTTAGACTTGGGTCTCCTCTCCAAGATACTTCATTGTATATGGGCAAATGTTTTATTTTATGTTCTGTTATTTTAAAGAGAATAAAAAAATTTTTTTAAAAATAAAAAATGATACAGAATTTCAAAACAAGATGATAGGAAATCAACACTGGTTGTTATATTGCATATCATTGTCTTCAAAGTAATTGTTCAGATGACCAGATATAGGCATGCAAAATTAATTTAAAGAATAAGCATTAATTGTTCCTTTCAATAAACCAATAGAAATTAGTAGTACAATTATCTTTGCTATCATGTGTGTGCGTGTGTGTGTGTGATGCGTGTGTGTGTGCTGCATGTGTGTGTGTGTTTCTCTGTTTTCTCCTTTCTTCCATCCCAGGAAAGTGTTTTCTTTTTTAATTTTTATTTTCCCGTTAGTACATGTTTGCAGTACATAATCTTTATATTATTCGCATTGAGATGGTACATGTTTATAACACATCTTAATTCTTCATTTCATCCCCTTCCTCTCTTTTCCCTCCATCTCTTGGTCCCTTTCCCATTTAAGAATGATCTTTAAAGTAGTTCTTTATTTGTAATTTGCATCTTTCATATAACAGAGATAATACAATATTTATGCTTGTGTGTCTGATTTATTTAACATTATGAGACCATAGTAACATTATGGTCTCAAGGGACATCCATTTTCCTACAAATAACTCAGTTTACTTTTCCTAATAGCAGAATAATACTCCAGTATATACTATATTTTCTTTCCCCATTCATCTGTTGATGGACAGATAAGCTGTTTCCAAGGTTTAGCTATAATGAATTGTGCTATTTTCCCTAGTGTGTAATGTATCCCATCTTATTAAACTATTTGCAGAATAAAGTTGTGGACTTGAAAGACAACCTATAAATCTATACATGCATGCAAGTATCATTTTAATATAATATATTTAATCATTTGGGAAGATACTAGAAGTGGAATGTTGAGGTCAAATGGAATTTCTACTTTTAGATTTTTGATGACGCTCCACACTGATTTTCATAATGATTGTACTAGTTTCCATTCCCACCAACAATGTGGAGGAGTACCTTTTCCCCACTATTATTTGATTTCTTGATGGTGGCCATTCTTTCTGGGGTAAGGTGGAATCTCAGTGCTATTTTAATCTGCATTTCTCTAATGACCACTTACATTGAGCATTTTTTATTTTCCATTTGTATTCATTCTTCTGGAAAGTGTCTATTCATTTCGCTTGTCAATTTTTGATTGGTTCTTTTATTTTGCGAGGGTCTTTTTCCATTTATGTATTCTAGATATTAGGCCTCCTGGCTTTTTCTTTTGTTTCTTTGAGACAAGGCCCAGCTAAATTGCGAAGCTAGGCTTGAACATGTGGTCATTCTTGCCTCAGCCTATCAGAGTGCTGGGATTGCAGGCACGTGTCACCAGATCTGGATTAGATTTAGCTTTTCATGTGCCCATTGCTCAAAAGGGTCACAGATGGCACCCAACCAGAAGCATTATACGACAGGTATCTTTTGTGTGTTTAGCACAGTGTTTCAGTGGTAGGTTTTGAATATCTTTGTGTGGGGCACACACTCTGAGTCTGTTCATTCTCCTGCCATCAGCCAACATAGCCAGTCTGCTACCTCTGTGGAATCTGAAGGCCTTTGGCCAACCGTAACCGTGTTGAAGGCGGAGGCACTACACTGTCACCATATCTGCACTCTTTTCACTTACCTCACTTGCCAACTCACACCTATAATTTAATACATTTTGTAAATAGATAAACAAATGAGTAAAGAAAGGCAAACGGGTTCCCAACACATAGTGTTTTAGATTTTAAAAATAATTGTTTTCCTTCTGCCTGGAGTGCTCACTTCCACACCTTGTCCTTCAAATTAAGCTTAAACTTTTCAATAAGGCTGGGCTTGAATACAGCGTAACACTGCAAACTGCCCCCCTGCCCTGCACACACACTACGACCCTCACAAGACTCCATACTCTGCTACCCACTGCCTATTTTGCAAAGCAATCCATAAATAACCTTCTGTGTTATATTTGTAATTTGTGGTCTATCTCCTCAAATCCCTAGTCCTGCACTAAGAATGTATTCTATGGCAAAGCCAATTCTCTTTGACTTGTTCGTTGTTGTGTCCCAGGACCAAGAACAAAGCCTGGCAGATGAGATACACTCCGTACATATTTCTTTCATTCGTTCAGTTGTAAATGAAACCCGTCAGTCAGTGGCGGAATTTGTTCTACACCTTGATTGTGTTTCTGGAGTCACTCATTCCAAGACCACACTAAGGAAAGGCAAGAACAATGTTATCATAGCTTTCACTCAAATCCAAAGCCAGCCATTTCTAGATATATCATAGTTTAGTAACTGAATACCAAGTTTTAAAAGAAAAGCTTCAGAGAAGACAGAACATTATCATGAAGGAACAATGTGACAAGAATGATGGCAGATTTATTAAGAGGGTGGTGACAACCAGAAGATAATGAAGCGGCATCTTTGATGAAATGGGCAGATGGACAATCATGCTCAACCAGGTTATTCAGCAGCCAGAGACATTTTCTCTAACAATTAAGTGTAAATAATGACTCTATCATAAACAAAACCAAAAAGAATGTAGTGTAGGTAGGTCTGCAAAATGGACAGTAGATTATCAATCAGAAATACAGGAAAGAAAGAACACAAAAAGAGTGCAAAGAAATGATAAAATATGGGAGCATGTTAAAGAAACAGTCTTGTTAATATCTCTAAAAGACAACTGACATTGAAAGAAAAATTAAAATAATGTAGGATGAGCATTATAATATGTTAAGAATTAAAATATATGGCTACAACAACAAAAAACAGACAGGGAAGTAAGTGAAGGTATGCCACTATACAATGCTTAGACATAAAGTACTCTCATAATCATTCTAATAATGCTACATAGATCTTGGTAAGTTATGTGTGCATACTGAAACCCTTCTACAACACTAAAGAGTAGAGAGGGATAGCTAAAAACCCATGCAGAACAGGTAAAACAGAAAGCTAAGAAACAGTTAATACAAAGTGCAGAATACAGATAAAGGAACAGAGCCCTGGGACACATAGAAACTAGCACAAAGGGAGACCAAAGCCAACAATATCCATCACTCTACTACACGTAAAAGTCTTAACCACCCCAATTAAAAGGATGATCAGATTAGATTTTTTAAAAAAATCAAGAAACAATTATGTGATGTCCCCAGGCAAAATACCTTAAAAAGTTAATGTTTGACTGAACCTGAAGGTAACCTTCACACGGGCTCTGTTACTTAAAATTCTGTGTTTTTGACCCTATCCCTGGATACCAACCGTGAAAAAAGGCAGCGACTTGAAGGCCAGCAGCAAGACTCATTTCCATGATAATATTCAGAACATTGGTAAGGATGTAAAGGAATAAAAGTATACCACACTTTGTCTTCAGAAAACAGTGTTGTACGGGCTGAGAGAATAGCAGACAGTATGCAAGGAATGGCACGCTTTTCATTCATTACCTACCAAGAAACTGCTTTGAAAGATAAACTCTTACATTTAGCTTAACTGAATTCATTGATGTATTTTTTTACTTTTCTCACCATGTCTGCCTGTTCCAGTGTCAACCTGTCCCATTCACTTTTCCCTAGACTCAGGTGGATTTACAGCATTTGCTTTAAATTACTGTTTCTCGTGATTGAAGTCAAGCTTTTAACATGATTTAGTTGCAGGATCCCATCACCCCTCCCACACTTGTAAAGATTATCAGCTGTCATTTTTTCTGGACTCTGAAATTAGAAAACTATCACCAAGACTTAAGAGAACAACATTTCATCAAAGAGAGTCTATATTTAGTCATATTTAAATGAAAAGAAAAACAGTCTGATTTCTTTTTAATCTGTATCAAGGGTGACTTATGAAAAAAATTTAAAGTCATTCCTAGAAAGCATTCAGAGCAAGATGATCATAAATCCCTTTATGATACTGTTCAAGAAAAAAACAAGATCAGCAGCTTTGAAGATGAAATCTCAAATATCTTTCTCTTTCCAGTCTTTCTGGGTTAAGCCAAATCCAGAAGAAATTCATGCTAATGAGAATATTTTGGAACTTTTATATGTTGGAAGATTTGTTCAAACTGTAAACAAGATGTCTTCTTTGATAGACTTGTTCTTCTGTTTTATTGTTTGAACAAGATAATAGGAGTTACCTCTGATCTCTCTGGAGGCCACTGTTTCCATTTCTCCACACATTTTTCCTCTTCACTTGAGGGTATGTGCTCACACACTCACAGCCTCTGGAACATATATGTCCAACACCTCAGTAAGGTTCCATTGGTTCCACTCTCAGGAGAGATCCCGAAAGCCTGTACTTCTGTTCGTGTGTGTCCCTCAGTGCTGCTTCAAATCACCAGTGCCCCCGTGCACTGCCTCCTGTGGCCTGAGCTTCTGTAATATTCTAATGACCACGTCATTCTCACTACTAGTTCTCTATAGTTCATTTTCTATGCAGCAGTCCAAATCCACTGCTACTGTAAATAAGTTCTGAAGTGAGGGTTTTAATGTGGGGAACACCTCTTTTTTAAAAATGTAAAGAAGCTAAAATATTCTGAGTTACAAAGGTGAAATCAAGAAAGAAGATACAGAATTGAAGAAAAAGAAGGAAGAGAAAGAGAAGCAGAAGGAGAAGGCAGAGCAGGAGAAGCAGAAACAGGAGAAGAAGAAGGACAAGGAGGAGAAGGAGAAAAAGAAGAAAACTCTGTATTTCCTTTGACTGACTCATTGGGCCCCCAAAGAACAAGTTAAAGTTTTTAAAATTTGCCCTTTGTCTCAGTTGTGTTTTCTTTTCAGAAATTCTGAAACAAGCAACAACTAGCCCATTCTACAGGTTTTACTTATGCATCAATACATTTCCAAGACAGCTCTTTGTAAACATAGAAAGCTGATTTAAATAAGGAGCAAAAGGAAAGATAGCTTGTACGAAGTACAGGGACAGATGTCCTCAAATGGGGAGGGGGTCAAGAGATGAAGGGCAGGCTGTGAAAGTTAACAAAAAGAAAAGGATTGAGACGTGTTATATACCACACCCTACTAGGAAGGCAATCGTTATGCAATGGAAACATGAACTCATAAAAATAAAAAATGAAAATAAAATAGATATATACACCACAAGATCTTATTTTTTCCACAATCATACTGAAAAGCTCATATGTTCAATATATTCCTGTGTATTCTCTGAACCAAACATGGAGGCAATGCTCTGATCAAGTCGGGAGTTCTCTGGGGTTTTGAGTGCTACGTGGAATTCCCTGCATTTCAACTCCTGTTAGTTTCATGCAGCCAAAGATTATTTAATTTTAGCTCAAAACCTTTGGGTTTGGTTCTGAGATCTTGTGGGAGAGCCTTTGTGGTATTTATTCAAATTCGGTTGAATCAATTTAGGCAGTTCATTATCATCACTTACGTGGGGATCTTAAGAAATCACTGTAATTCCCCAAAAAGTCAACAGCCAGTCAGCTGGTGGAAAGGTTGATTTAATGAATAACTAACTCTATGGCCCAAACAGCAGCTGCTATTAAGTACCCTGGAGGCCAAGAGAGATCTGCTGGACACAAAGTTCTTAGACATGCCCATGTGTGACTGGGAAGTCCTTCCTTTTGAATCAGGGTCTGTTGTTAATGTGAGTATCACACAGAACGGCTTGCGCTCCTTGGCAGAGCTGTGCCTACGAGGCAGAGATCACTTGGAGCCAGAGAGGAAACCTAGAGAACTATTTTTGTCAAAGAGAGGGAAAAAAAATTTTTTATGTACCCAACCCTTGATAGAATTTTCAATTACATGCACTTGAAAATAAAGCATGACTCATCAAAGCAAATTAGAGCTTGTATACTACCAGGATTTTTAATTATCTAAGGTCAAGTTCCTCAGTTATATTTGATTTCTTCTATCACAAGAGCTTTAAATGTACACAAAGCCCAAGGAAATCAAATTTTAGGGTTAAATTTAATATTGATTCCTAAATTCTCCAAAGGAGATAAAGATACTTTAAAATTTTGGTTTAACAGTAGAGAATAAAGGGAAAGTAAATAATTTTCTCTCACACTGAGCAGAATGAGCCAAACTTGGTCATTTCTTTTCTTTTCCTTTCTTTTTTTTTTTTTTTTTTTTGAGACAGGGTCTGGCTATGCAGTTCAGGCTGGCCTTGAGCTCACTTTGTAGCCCAAGCTGGTCTCGAACTTGCAACAATCCTCCTGCCTCAGCCTCCCAAGTGCTGGGATCACAGGTGTGCACCACCACACTCTGCGGTGAGGGCTATTTAAGTATACACAAAGCCCAAGGAAATCAAATTTTAGGATTAAATTTAATATTGACTCCTAAATTCTCCAAAGAAGATAAAGATACTTTAAAATTTTGGTTTAACAGTACAAAATAAAAAGTACTGTTACTTTTTATAATAAAAAGAATAAAAAGTAAATAGTTTCTCTCACACTGAGCAGAATGAGCCAAACTTAATAATTCTTTTTTTTTTTTTTTTTGAGACAGGGTCTTTCTATGCAGTTCAGGTTGGCCTTGAGCTCACTTTGTAGCCCACTCTGGTCTCAAACTCGGGATGATCCTCCTGCCTCAGCCCCCCTATTGCTGGATTACAGGTATGTGCCACCACACCCAGTTTATAATTTCTAATGCAGAGAAAAATATTAAATAATTATTACATTATGGCTTTTGAAGTGTTGTAAGTAGGATAAAATAGAATCCTAATGTATAATACTATTCATAATCAAATTAAGCAGACCAATGCCCTAAATCCAAATGATAAAAGATTATTGTAAATTGTATACAATTATGAGAAATCGTGAGGGCTTATTTTAAAAGGGCAGCGATATACAGATAAAAATTCTTATTTTACTATAAAGGTTGGACACTGTGTTAAAATTTATCCACTCAAAAATTTTCCTGGAGCACCTTAATATGATGAGCACTAATAGTACTACTCAAAAAGGTAGTTTTGAAAAGGAACTGATTACGTGTTTTGTGAATAATGAATGTAGGTGAATAATGAACAGCTATAAGCTAATGTACTGAAGCAGGCAAAAATTGTTCAGCTGAAAGCTACCAAACCAGCAGTCCAGACTGTCATCATGATTTGCAACTTAAACTTCTCTGAAAGATTATGTACTGAAAGTTTAGTCTTCAGCTGGTGGCTCTACCAGGAGGCAGTGGAATGTTTTTGGGGTGGGGCCTTGTTGGAGTAGGTAGGTCATTGAGTACAATGGTCTTGAAATGTTTTGGGGATTCCAGAAACTTTCTGTCTACTTCCACCCACCATGGAGAAAGCCGCTTTCCTCTACCATGTACTTCCTTCTTGCTGTGCTACCTTACTACAGGCCCAAAGACAAGGGGGTCAAGTTACCACAGACTGACACTTTCGCAACCAAGAGCCAAAGAAATCTTCCCTCCTTTTCTGCTGTTTACCTTACATACTTTATCACAGTGACACAAAAGCCAACTAACATACCCATAAACTCAGTACTTGTTATGGCTTTTGTCTAGATGTCTCCCCAAAACCTCATGAGGTCACAGATGGGGCTTTTTTAGAGGTGACTGGATCTAGAGTGTGTGATGCTGGAATCAATTCATCGTGTAATGCTAGGATCAAGGGCACTGGAATTAAGGTCATGAGTGCTACTGCCCTGAGTAGCCTGGATAAAATAAAAGGATCAGAAACTGTTCAGGTCCCTTGCTTGTTTTGTTACCTTCTTCCTGCCATGAACTGTTTCTCTTCTGAGATGCCTGTCTGCCATACCACTGTGCCTTGGAGCCAGCTGGTTAGGGACTGAAATTTGTATAAATTGTGAGCTACATAGACCTTTCCTTCTTTAACTTTGGGTGTCAGGTATTTTGTATCAGCAGTGAGAAAAGTAACTAATACAGTACTGAAGCAGTTATTATATAATCTTGATAGAGCAAAATCTTTTGAAGACTTCTAATTGGTGATATTTACATGAGTCTGTCCTGTAAATATGCCACTGCAATATCTTAAATTTGTGTGATGTTTTTAATTATTTCAAAATTTATTTATTTTGAGCTCTAGAAGAGGATATATTATTTTTTCCAGATTTGTGCTACAAATATCAGAAGGGTGTTTCACCCAATTCTCCAATTTGAGATTTCAGAATCAGTGAAAACTGAATACACAGAATCAAGTTCTAAAAGTGCAAGTCAAGTTTGTTTTCAGGAAGTGCAGTGGACCGAAAGCTGTATTCTCCCAAGACTCATATGCTATCTCAGTTTCCAAGGTGACTGTGTTAGTCGGTGGACTCTTTGGTACATAGTTAGGTCATGAGGGTGGAGATCCCATCAACGGGATTGGTGCCATTATCCAAGAGACCACAAAGAGCTACCACCTTGCTTCTTCTATGTGGGGGGGACAAGAGAAGACTGCTGTCTCCCATACAGTGGGAATCCTCATCAGGACCCAACCTTGCTGGGATCCCCATCTCAGCCTTCCAGCTGCCCTAGTAGTGAGGAGTAAATGACTGTTGCTGATATCCTCCACATTTGTGGTACTTTGTCATCGCTGTCTGAACTAAGGGAAGAACAGGGCTATAGAAACATCTGGGGTTAACAGTTTTAATTCAAAATAGGTCTAATATCAAGATAAAAGTCCTTAGAAATCTGGACTTTAAGTAAGGTTTTAGTTTATTTCAGTATTTTCCGCTTTTCTGCAAGCTTAAATTTGAAATTACCATCATAAATCTCCTAACAGCTTTCTGTGTTTTCAGTTTTGCCTCTTACTGGTCTATTTGCAAAACACCAGCAAACTGATTTGTGAAGACAGCCATGACATCACTCCTCTAAGCAGGAGCATCCAAGGACTTTATGCTCAATTAAAAGTCATAGTATGAAGCCCTCGTGTGCTCTGACCGCATCCTACCCTGTTACTTTCTGCTGCCACCCCCCTCATGCCTCCTGCTCCAGCTTAGCCTGTATTTTTGTTGTTTAAACAGTCTGAACCTTCTTTGCCTCCCAGGCTTTCTGTAGTTACATTTCTGCTTCCTTCGCCATTTCCCCTGAGAACTGGAGCTTTCTTTAGATCTTAGAAAGCCACTTTCTCTCTTCCTATTATCTAAAATTTCAAGTTTCTCCCCGGATGCATATTTCTCTCCCCTACTTTACTTGTTCTCTCTCCAGCCCTTAGGATCTATCACCCTCTAACATAATATGTATTTTAAGTCTTTTCACCTTGCTTATTTTCTTTCACTTGTGTACTGTGTTATCGCATAACTATAAGGTAAACTTTCTGAGCTCAATAACCTTCACTTGTGTTGGTGACTATCCTTACCCCAGTAATTAGCCAGTAGGAAGTATTTAATAAATATTTATTTAAGAGGAAAGAACAAAGAAAGGGAAGTAGGGATGAAAGGAAGAATGTCTCTGTCAGTAATTCACTTTGCTTTCCCAAAGTGGACACAAAAATGTGTCTTCCTAAAATTGTCAGTGCACCATGTGTGAATTAGTTAATATTTTAAAATATTATTATAGTATGGACAGCAGGACATATGTACAAGCTAACCAGTCTCTCATTTAAAAAATTGTAGACCTGGAGACAGTCAAAGTTATCTACTGTCATGTTTCTACTTAATAGTTCAGATGGGTGTATAGATCCATATACAGAAGAGTTTGTATTATCAAGTTGAATTGACAATTTCTTTTACATGTTCACAGAGGAAATCATAAGTTAAGAAAGGAAAATTCCTTTTATACCCTAATGTAAGCACTACTTCTGTTTTTTTACTACCCTAACAGTATTATAAAATGTTAATCTCATTTACTGCATTTCAATTAAGGATAAAGATGTGCCTTGAATTTACCCCCTATTGCTCCTACTAATTGTTTGCGGTTTTCTCTGTACCTAGCCTCATATAATTGCAGAAGATATTCAGATCCCTGTGCTGTCACAAGCCCTGCAAAGCAACCATGTCAGATCAACTGTTCATTCTTTCATTTCTGCATATCAGATTGTTTCCCCACTAGGCTATGAAAGGTCAAGTTTTCAACTAGCCTGAGATTTCAGACAGCCGGAGGCTTAGCACTTTGAATATGGAATGTTCTAATATGAATTCAGACTCTTCAAGAATGAAAGACAGGAGTATACGCTCTACAGATTAAGAGTTCTAATTCAAAATATTTCTAATATCCAGATAAGTCTTTAGCAATCTGGATTTTAAATAATTTTTTAGTAAATGGGCTTAGAATATAATGTATAAAGTACATTTATTAAATTTTATTTATTAAATAATAGAATGCTCCATTCTGTTTAAAAAGAAAAATTATACAAGGAGTAGAGTTTTTTCAATAATAACTACTGTTTTTATGATTGATATCCACATAAAAAGATAGTATTAGAGCCATTAACTGCGGCTCAAAGGCATCATTTTAAGAGATGACATTGGAATACACATTCGGGTCTCTCTTCCTTCAGAACTCACATCATTGAATTAACTACTACACATGACAGCATATTTTCCATAGTTTTCCACTGAAATTATCAAGTAGCATTTATAAAGAAAACTACTATCCATAAATTCTGCAATGGAATTAGCCACTGTTAGTCAACCTTAGAGTTTGAAATAGAAAATGACATCAAAATTATTATTTCTTGAAGGCACTGGGTCTTTCTACTGCTCCTGAGACAGAGGCAGTCATTATTAAATGTCACTTTTTACTTGCTTAGTTTTAAAATCCTATTTAATTTCACCAGTTCCTTTCCATTGGAACTTGGAAGATGGCTGGAATACAGAGCTAGGGCAATAGGAAAGGGAATACAGCTCAATTCATTGTAAGACTTATGTGATGCTCTGGTAGTGATATGCTGAGTATCTGCACTCACTGATACAGCAATAAATAAAGAAAACAGGAAGGGAGGGAGAGATGGAGGAAGGAAAGGAGGAAGGAAGGAAGGAAGGAAGGAAGGAAGGAAGGAAGGAAGGAAGGAAGGAAGGAAGGAAGGAAGGAAAGAAGGAAGGAAGGAAGGAAGAAAAGGGATAGGAACTGTGAGTACTTTCTCCAGGGACACAGAATGAGTGTTGAGCTTAGGAGTCCACCACAGTAGTTAGCTCTGTGTACCCTACACTACACAAAAGTGTATTTCATCCTTATTGCTGTTATAGCAAATGGACATGAATTTAGTGGCTGAAACAAACAAATTTATCAGCATATATTTTGGAAGCCAGAAGTTCACACTGGGTCTCATTCTACTAAACTGAAGGTTTCCATGGGCCTGTTTCCTGCACAGCTCTAAGGCATCGTTTATTTCTTTGCCTTTTCCCACTTCTTTGCATTCTTTGGCTGTGACCCCATTCTTCAGCGTCAAAGCCAGAAGACCAACATCTTCAAATCTTTCTCAGTTATGCCTCTCTGTTTTCCATCTTTCACTTACAAGGATTTGTGTGATTGCAATGTGCCTACCCTATTAATCCAGGGTAAGCCTTTCATCTCAAGGCAGTTGCTTAGCAAACTTAAGTACTTCTGCAAACTTGTCTCTAGCCATGTAGTGTAGCATGTCACATGTTCTAGGGAACAGGATGTGGACCTCTTTCATGAGGGGAACGAAGAGGGTTTCCTCTGCCTGCCACCAACAGGATATTAAATTTGGCTAGACCAAAGGGACAGAAAGGAAGCGGGGATAAAAAAGGAAGGTTACAGACAGCACTGGATACTAATACATTTAGATGTTTTTAAATATATTTAAGCAATGAGAAATTTTCCTGCATTAAATCAGAGCTACACTTTAGAAGATTTCTCAGGAGGCATTACACACAGTAAAGAGGAAGCTGGAGTGACTGGAAGCAGGGGACTGAACTCGGCACCACGGAGTCAGCTGAGCTTTCTGGGGAACACTCTCTAATATGTCACCACCAACTCATGGTGTTGGCAGTCTTCAAAATTGAAAGCACTCTGCCCGATTCATTCTCATCCTTACTGAGTAGAGGGAATTTCAGCAGGGCAGAATATCAGGTCCGATTTGAATTCATGCTCTTTTATATAGTCTTGTCCGAAATTATAACAAGAGATTTGGAAGCTGGTGAGAAAATACATTTCCAGTCCTCCAGAAACCTCTTCCAACACAACAGGGAACAGCATACTACAAATCCTTTCTATCTGATTGAAGTGAACTGGAGGCTTTGTCACAATGACTGAAAGTAAGTAGCTTGCTGGGGTAAGATACAGGCTTTTCTCAGTCAAGGCTCTGTTAATTCACCTCTATCAAGAAGCAATTGAATTTACTCTAGGCATCTGAGTGCACTCATGAACACAATGAGAAGACAGGGACACAGCGGAGTCCTCGCAGGGTCTGACAGTGCAGGTCACATGGCAACCTGCTTATAGTCACAGGCTGCACTAGTGCCACAGGGTTAAAGGCATCCACTATGCCACCTGGCCTACACACAGGAGAAAGAAAAAGGAAAGACCGAGCCAAGAAGTTGGAGTTCGGATTCACCTGAGGTTGGCAAGGCTGGTCACTGGTGAGTGTTGCCAACACAGAGTCCACTTTGGGACCCGCTGCAGATTTAGGGAATGGGAAGAATGTCTCATCATCAGTATGGTGGCATGGCTTCAGACTGCTACAGACTTATCTGAAGTTTTAAAGTAATTTCACACAGGACATGGACAGAAATGTAGTTCCTCAGCCATGAAGCCTATAGTGTCATTCCTAGGTTGACAGAGGAAACCCTAGAAGGAGAATGAAGAGTATAGTGTCCCTGCATACGAGCAGCCGCATTAATATAAAACCCCAATGACATACAATGATATGAATGTCATTATTTTTCTTTTTAATGAAAAGTTACCAGACATAGGAGTTAAGAGGTAAGGTCTATTGCAGATATATATTATCTAGCATATCCAGGTGGATTAATATATTAATGCATATTTACTGAGGCTTTCTATGTTACAACTTGGAGGAAAAAGAATCCTCAGCCTGGAACGTGTCTCCATCTCTTCAAAATACAGAAGCTAATGGAATGGAATGTGATGACTTCTCAGTGGAATTATACTATTAGTTTGTCTATTCTTCTAGAGAATATTTATTACTATTAGACTATGAGAAAGTCTCTCTAGAGAAATTCTGCTCTTACTGGGAGGC
Organism: Dinomys branickii; assembly: GCA_004027595.1. Classification (NCBI taxonomy): domain Eukaryota; kingdom Metazoa; phylum Chordata; class Mammalia; order Rodentia; family Dinomyidae; genus Dinomys; species Dinomys branickii. The sequence continues at coordinate 57,262 of PVLD010002900.1, forward strand.
ACATCAGCCAATCAAGGTTTACAAAAACATAATTGATAACAATAACCAAAAATTCTTCAAACTACTATGAAATTGACTATGGGGTTACCTCCACACGACTGCTACCAGGAAGTGGAAAACAACACACAGCATTTTAGATGAAAGTAGTAAGAGACCGCATGAAGCCATGTTAATCGCACAAAGGCTGCATTCCTTCCAATGAGGCAAATGCTTGTCCCAGCAAAGAAGCTGATCTCTTAGAATGGATCAGTTGGGTTTAATAAATCTAAAAGGACAAATTAATTATTAGAGAATTTCCTCTGATAGCTAGTACTATATACGAGAGAAAGAGGAAATATTCAGCAAGGAGTATGGAAAAAAAAACAGTCGTACAATGAGCTTTGTCTGGTTTAATATTTTGCAAGGCACAGAATAGCAATGCTGTGTTTAATAGGTCTTGACCAGCAAACTAAAGCTATGCCAATAGCATGTGGCGATGCTAATGTGCTAAAGCTCCCCATAAAATGCGGATTGGCTAATGACTTCCCTGTTAAAGAACTTTTCACTCTGGCAAAGGTTGTTTCTGAGAGAAGAAAAAGTGATGACATAGAACTTAGCATTAGAAGTTTAGAATATAAGCCTAAGAACTAATGGAGATTTCATAGAATATCACAGAAATGCTTAGAGTCAGCTGCCAGGAGTCTAAAGGTACCTATTGTGCTGAAAATGGTCCTAACATTGACTGACAACCATAAGCAAGCAAAAGCCCATTAAGACAGCAAGCTGCACAGAGGACCTTGGCTGGATTATTCGGTAGCTATGTCTGTCACTGTGAGGTGACTTCAGACTGTAGCTAGTTTCCTGTTTCTGAGAGTTCCAGTTGTACTGTAAGTTTAGCCACTCTACTGTTAGGCACAGAGGGGGGGGGAAACGAAGTCCAACTCAAAAATTATTGTAATATCTATAAGTAATTGCATAAAAAGAGGCACTTTCACTTCAAGACTAAGATAGAATACAGGGCTTTTGCATTGTGATATAGTGCCAGCTCCTTTTTAAAGTACTTTTTTTTTAAATTCTGAAACGGAGTCTCACTAATTTGCTAAGTTGTTCATTATAGGCTTGAAATTAGGATTCTTCTGCCTCAGTCTCCCAGAGAACTAGAATCATAGGTGTTTACTACCATACCTGGGAAAAGAGATCTTTCTAAGGTAAAAATGTTTAATTAATGTCTAAAATACTGATTTTGAATTAAGGAGAGATATAATTATTCATGATATGCATCCCTTGTTATTATAAATAACTCCTTGACTTTTTCCCCTGATAAATATTTAAATTAACATTTAGCCAAATGAGAATGAAGCCATGTAATAGGCATTGAGTTAGATCAGAAAGGAAGTAGATTCAGCTCTTCTTTGTAGTATTTTCAGAAAATCTAATTAAGTTTAAAGAGAAATATTTTGGATAACATAAAACTACAGAGAAATTACAGAATTTCCCTCTCTCAAGGGACATTGACAGAACCACCGAATCCAAGTGCCGTAAGACAGTATTCAAAATTGTTAGGAGACACAACTAGCAAACACAGATAGGTGACTATCCTGGCTTTTAACACAGAATGCACTGTTTAGCACCTCTTGACATAACATTATATTCAACATCTAGCTATTCCTTTCAATACACTACCCTTCGGCAGCAGTTTTAACATTACATGATAAGTCTAATTATTCTTTGTTTGGCTTTTACAAAATATAGAGGATGGTTGTGAAATTACTACCATCCTTACACATTAGCAGTTATGGATACTTATTAAGTCTTCCCTTCAGCTGAAGATAAATAACACTCAAGACCTTGCCTTTGTGCCCAACTCTTTAATCATTTTAGAATCAAAGTTTTTTGTGTTTTTTTCCTCTGAACTTTGAAGCCTAGATACAAATACAACACGCAAAAAGGCTGGTTTAGGGAACAGATATACCTCATCTGATGAAACACAAAAGATACATTTGGTTGAACTGGAATCCAAAGACCTTGGTGGAACACAATGCATAGCACACAATAGGAACTCCGTTAAGGTTCTTGGAATCTAAAGGTAGGAGATAGGGGAGTGATTTAAGGAAAGGATGAACCCTGATTTGTCATGAACATTGCATGAATGAATGAATATAAAGCTTTTGCTGTTTTAATAGCCACAAAAATCATTCTCTTTGCCTCTGTAGAGATGTTTAAAAGAGTAAACATAGTTTATTTATTTAGTGTTGTTACAACCAAATATTTGAGGCTGAGTACTTTATTTACACAAAGAGGTTCATTTGGCTTACAGTGCTAGTGGCTGGGAGGTCCAAATAGCATGATGCAAGCATGCTATTGAGGGGCCCTAAACCTGTGCAGCTCAGCATAGCAGAAAAGCAGAGAGGAAGTGCTCCCTCCTCTTGCAGAAAGAGACCAAACAACACGCTCCTTGAAGAGTGAACTTGGTCTGGTGCGATTAAGTCAGTCTCCCTACCAGGATGGTGCTCCAGTCACCTAATTATGTTCACCTCCCCTAGACCCCATCTCTTACAGATACCTCACCTCAGCACTGCCACACGAGGGACCACACTTCCGGTACAGGTACATTTGCAAAACACACACAGACCATGTTAAAACACACCAATGGGTTAAGCATTATTTAATTTTAGGTGACAGAGAGAGAGAGAGAGAGAGAGAGAGAGAGAGAGAGAGAGAGAGGGCACATTTTAATGAAGTCTCAGTGGTATGCCATATAATGGATGCAGCTATTTTTCTGTAATCAGTAGACTAAGAACAGGGAAGCTAGCAAAAATCCAGACAAATTATCTTGGTGTTCTACATTTCATACTTTCTACTTCAAGAGCTAAAAAATACCAGCAATATCATTTTCATTCTTGGAGACAGTCCAATAGTAGGCCACTACCTAGGTATCACACTTCTCAGTTTCAAGGGGAGGGGTCTAGTTGGTGCACCTCAGATCAGGGGTCCATGTGTTGGTAGTAAGTACAGTAGTGTATACAGGACTTGTTCAACAATGTCTTGATGACCGTCCACTGCTGGAACTCAGAGGTATAGTCACATTGACTGTTACATCACCAAGCTGGCACTGTGATAAGAACACATTACCTCTACAAAGTGAAAATACAGACAGTATAGATCTGCCTTTATAAATCCAGTTACTTCCAAATTTATAGTTTATTGGAAGTTCTTATATTAGGATTCAGAAGCATTTATTCTTGAAATAAAATAAAGCAGAGGCATAGGGGTTTTTGCTGGATATCAACAGTCCTGTTCCACCAGTGCATAGCCACATAAATTCATTCAAATCCTATTTGCATTCTTCTTCTATCAGTGTATTTATCTATAAGGTTTAAGAATGGATCTTTCATTTGGGTCAGAAGTAAATGTGTGATATCAAATCAAGATAATTGTTTAAGTAGTAAACATTTTCAAGATATAGGTCAGATTAGAAATATTCAGTATCAATAGATACGATCATTAGAAGAATCATTAACAACTACTTTTTTTTCCACTACTGGCACTTGAACCCAGGACCTTCACCCTGAATGACTCTACAGGCCATATTTACTTTTTATTTTGAGATACAGTTGTTAATTTGCTAAATTTCTCAGACTGGACTTGAAATTGCCATCCTCTTCTCTCAGTTTCAAACAGTGGTGGACATATAGCCATGTGCCACCATGCCTGGGTTGCCAATAAGTTTTTGAACATTTTTCCTTCCTGTGTAGTATTTAATTCTATGGCTTCCTTATCCCATAAATTCTTGATAAACATCAGAAGTACCAAAATGTCTCAAATTTTTCCATTACATTTTAACAATAATAGATGGTTGACATGCATTTTTATTTATCATTTAGGATACACTAATGATTTATTTTTTCATACTTTAAATCAGTAACTCAAAGTATTTTATCAATCCTGATTATCCATACCATCATTCAATCTCAGCAGATGACAGAACACAAACTTGCTCATTACAGAATCTAAAGACATAAAGGAATAAGAAAAAATTTAACCTATTCCATTAAGGTACATGATGAAGAAATTACCTGTCTTAAATTTTTCAAATAAGAGAAAAATATCGCTCCATTATCATTCACGTAATTATGGTCAAAATTAAGATTTAATTTAAAGGATCAATAACACAAACAATTTCTTTAAATGTATACACCATTTTGAAAAGTAACATATATTTAAAACAATTTATCTTCCAGCAGATTTTTGAAAATTTTACTAGAATATATGCCTTGCAAGTTCTGGTCATCTTAATAATGTTCAAGTTTCTTCACTAACATTTTTGTGACACTGGAGATTGAACATAGGGCCTCTGCACGCTAGGCAAATTGTTCTAACATTGAGTTACATCCCCAGTCCCTCACTATATTTTAAATCATGCCAATCTTCCTAGAATGTAGATATTAAACCATGGGGTTAAACCATGCTATCATTGAACTCTCTTCCACCTCCAGAACTTACTTAGTGTGCTTTGCTCTAGAGGTTCTCTTGTACAATTGTGTTCACCACCTAACCTCTTTCCAATTACTATAAATTGGTAAAATTTGAACCCATTGAAGGAATTGATTGGAACATTTGTGTAAATCTACATGGTGGATGATGCCAACCACACACTGACTCCTCTGCCAGACTTGGACCCTTCAGGTCCAGAAACACCTCTCAGATTTTAAAATCTTTCATTGGAAAAAAACAACTCTTCTATGCAAGGGTCAAAAATGTCCACATTTTCTGACATTTATGCCAGATGTCTCACATTTGGCCAACAGTAGCCTCTACTAGAACCCTGCCAATAGTAGGTGTTATTCAGCTGTTGGATTAATTTTCCCTTTTAACATATTAGGGTGTGCACTTTCCCAAGAGGATGATAAAAAGCAAGAGGAGAAAAAATCTGAGCCCTTTTAAAAGTCCTACTTTTTATGAATCTCTAGTTATAAAATCTCCCAGATAAAATGAGAAGTGGAAATTTAGAAGTATTGCTACATAAATCCTGGAGCTACAATACATTTTGGAAACACCACATTCACAAATGTTAATTCATTACACTTAATTGTGATTGAGAAAACTTTGACTGAGGCTGCCTTTTATTGTCATGTAGTAATCCCTTCCTTTAAAATATTGGCCTCTGTTTCTGGAGGGAGAGTAATCTGTCCTCACAACTTTGACACATACCAGAATCACAACCAGTGCTGTTTTCCCCTGTTAAATTCCTGTTGCATCAGTTCAGAAAGGGCTATTTCATCTCCCCATTTATGAAGTTCCCAGCATAGTTATCCCAGAGTGGACACTCAAATGTGTTAATTGGTTAATTTGTATTATTAAAAAAATTGCACCTACTTATGTATTGATCTTTATTTCATTTGAACCTTCTCAGTTGCTAGGGCCAGAAAACTTAAAAACCTTTTAGATTGCACTCTTTAATCCGAGAACTATTTTTCCCTTGTCATTATACACAACTGGATCTGATGTTCAGAAAAGTCTATCTCAGTTACATTTTTCATGTGAATTTTCTTCTCATTGCCATTCTTCATTGCTATATGTCTAGTTGGGAGCACAATTACTTTCTTTCAGGTCTATCACAACGGAGACTATTTACAAGATGTCTGAATTCTATTCCTCCCTGCTGTAATGTGTTCTTCACTTATCTAGCTGTTTAATCTTTCACCCAATTCTGATTATAAGTTTCTCTTGATAATCAACTTTCATTTACTTCTGATTGCTTGCCCAGCAGATGCCCATCTCTGAAGTTTTACTTCAAGGCCATCCACAACTTTATCTCACTATCCTTTCATATATCTCTTCCCAGGGTACCAGGTAAGTGAAATGCTTGTTGTGGGAGATCAGACTCCTGGCCTGATTTTGGTTTAGAGGCTCCACAACTGTGCTCTGCTAAGATAAGATAAGCAACATTTGCTATGCATATATGTTGAATTATTGTAAGTGTGAGTTTGGGGTTTGCAAATCAGGAAGTAGCAAGGCAATTATGTAAATAGAGATCTGAATTATTATAACCGCTGCAAAGTCAAATGCAAAACCCATCCAGATCTAAGAAGAATGTGATAGTTATTGTCACATTGTTCCTAAGCATGCAATTACAAGTGATGGCATACAAAGCTAACAACAGATGACCTACATGGATCAAAAAGTCTCTCAAATGGGTTTAGAAATGGGGCGGCTACAAAGGACTGGTCACTGTTTCCTTTACTGCCTGTTTTTCATGTGTCAATTTGACCAGGAAGTCTTTCTCATCCAGAGAGAAAGTCTATTTAGATGATCATGCCCAGAGATGACAAGACCTCTGATGACATTGTGGCATGGAACCTGAATTGTTTGGTTTTCAGTCTTCTTTTTTTTTTCATTTATAATCCAGCAATCTACTGGTATGACAGAAAAATTATACAGAATGATATTAGGAAGAAAAAGATGAGTTTCTGTTCTCATAGAACTCACAGTTTAGTGGGAGAGACAGATACATAAACCACTGTTTATAAAATGGTCCATATTATGGTGAATTTAAGTTTAACTAATAACTATGGGAACAGAAATGCGGGCGCAATTCTCTCTGCTGTGGGTGAGGTTACAGAAAAAATAACAGGGATGGAGAATTGAGGAGATGTCCTAAAACCTGGCCCCTAAATACTGGGTAGACTTGATTTGAGAAGATCCTGTGCAGAGGGACTGTATCATCAAGACAAAAATTCTAATATATGCTGAGTGTAGGGCAGAGTGGGCAGAAATCTGGGAATGAGAAGATGGGGTATTAGGACCATGTGGTAATAGGACCATTAGGATAAAATGTAATTTCTGGGCATTGAGATGCATTACCTTGCTCCACAAGTAGATGAATGTTGCACTTTGGGAAACTATCCTGGTGGCCGCAGTAGAAGAGAGACAGAAGGTGTAGAGGACCAAAGAATATTAGCATGCCATTAGCTTTATAATGCTGAGGGTTGGATCTAAATCTCAATGTAATTAGAGAGAGGGAGAAAGGACAGAAGACATTTCCAAAGTCAATAATATCATCAGATACCTAAATTTAAAATGTAAAAGGTGACAAGATAACTTGTTAATCACCTCCAATTGTCTAGAACGCTGTGTTGGAATAAAATACTTAGTAACGGCCATTTTGCTGAGAGCTTTATACACATTATGAATTTCCATATCTTCACTGCAAATGAACAAACAGCATCTCAGAGACACCAAGTTATCGCCACTAAGACCCCATTCTGTCACACATTCCAATATAAATGGTCAGTGCAGCAGAAGGGAGACGGGTGGCATGATTAGTAGCATTGACACATTTGCACAGTATAAATTTTCCATCGTGGACAATGTCAAGCTACCAAGAAGACAGCACTGAGTGCAGAAGGAAGAAAACTTCTGCGCAATGAGGTGGGTTCTCATGAGCTGAGCTGAGAAAGCTCCAGGCCACCAGCAGAAGGGTCTCACACCTGTATTGTTAGGCTGGCAAACTACTACACACGGACCAAGCACAGCCGCCACTCCACTTTTGTAAACAGTGTTACTGGAACACAACCCCGACCATTCGCTTTTGTGTTCCTCGATGCTACTTTTGTAGGACAGTGGCAGAGCTGAGTAGTTATAATGAAGATTCTATGGCTCAAAAAGCCTCAAATATTTATCTCTTGGCCTTTACTGATATGAAGTATAAAATAGTCAAAATCAATCTCTGCTATTAGAAGTCAGGACAGTGGAGATCATAACAGAGATGAACTGGAGGGTCAGTATTCAGAGCAGGGCAAGTAGCATCTTTAGAATCCCAGTAACATTCTGGTACTAAGTCAAGGTATTGTTTACTCAGTGAAAATATATCAGACTGACAATTAATACTAGTGCATTTTTCAATATGCAGATGATATTTCAATGAAAATTTTGTTTAAAAAGTCGAGGTACTACATGAGCAAATTTCTAAATTCTACCTATCAGTGATTTAAATGTTTTCCCTGCTTTTAATATCAAAGTAAGACTAAGACATGTTGACCGTTGGTGAATTCTATAGCTACCTGGCGGTAATGGCAGTAGCAGGGACTGTCGGTTGGATGTTATTCTTGCCATAACTTTTCTGCTGATGGTTTGTGCTGTTGTTTTCACGAACTTTACTGTCCTGGCACGCTTGTCATGGCTATTACTTCACTGTTCTAAAATGTGCCTTTTGACTACTAATTCCTTGGAATGTCACTTATGACTCAAGATGTTTATAAGATCATTTTACTTGCTTAGGGAGGTGGCTCTTCATTGTGAGTATCATGAAAAGGACTTTTTAAAATGGTAGATGGGTCAATCATATTGATTTTCACATTCCCTTCAGTGACTGAGCTACACTAAAGAGATGCTTGGCTCTTGCTAAACCCCTATGGCAAAGGTCAGACGTGAGCACTAGTGCCACGGAGGAGGCAGCCATATGCCAGCTCCCAGGTGTGTCTTCTGAGCACACGCACCTCTCCCAGCCACTCTCATGGACGACATTTCTCTCCAACATGAAATGAGAGCAGCTGGAGGTCACCTTTACCCAGTGTCTTCTATGTGCCTGGTCCCAGTACAACAACTCTCCAGATCAGACAGAGATGATATTTTTCTTTCAGCTTCAGGCCCACACCATCTGTCAGCTGTCAGGACACTGGTTCTTGCTTTAGCAGCTGGCCTGCCTGTTAGCTAGTAGCCATGAGTGGGAGCACCTGGAGGCTGGAGCGGCACCTGAAGAGGCTGTCAATCTTGTCAACAGGCATTCGGTTCCCACTCTCAGCCTCTGCTACCCACGATCTCCAACGCAGTGCCAGGCCAGGCAGTGCAAGGAGAGGTTGAAAGGAGGCAAAAATCCCTCACATACAAATAGTCAATGATTTGCTAGGCCTAAATTGTTGTTTTCCTTTTACTATTCCATTGTCTCCTCTTTCTGGACAAAGGGAAACTAAAGCATTAGTGAAGCCAGCTCTGAGGCTCAACTTCTATGGACCCAAAGACTCATCCAACCTGAGGTACATCTGAGTCATTTTCTTTGAATTAAAAAACAAAAACAAAAACTGAAATGATCTGCTTCATGTTAGTAAGCAGAACATAAAGGGAGCAGAGAATGATACAGTCCAGATGAAAATCCCATAATTATAGTTGATCTAATGACTCTTCTCCCTTTTTTATAATGGGAATTGAACTCAGGACCTTGAACTTGCTGGGCAGGTGCTTGTACCCCTGAGCTATATCCCCATCCCCAGGTCTAAGGACTCTTATTCAAACTCTGAGAGTCTCTGACAAAACAGTCCAGACAGAAAACTAGTTATGCACCACATCAGACAGAAAACACTGCTAACCTAGTACACAGATGTGTCTTTAACTGTGCCCCAACAGCCAAAGAGAAGCAGAATTTTGTTCATAATCTTTTTTCTGCCAATAAAACACCTAGTAAATTACAGATGAATTTCTGTGGGAGATCGAAGCAGAATTAGGCCATGAGTAATGTGGGTGCCTTTTCCTTCCATCAGGATGGCCAGTGCCAGTATCACAACAGGAAAGCTCATACTATGAGCATTTATACTTTTCCAGAAACTATACCACCTATCAGCCACATTCAGAAGGTATCATCTGCATTTTGCTGAAGAAGAATCTTGACAGGAGCCAAGCAATTTTCTTAAGACATCACAAATAGCAACGGTCTTATGCAGGAGTCCAAGCTATGTCTAACCAATTACGGTTGAAATTTGGTACCACTCTTGTTTATTTTAATTGGTCCCCTTCTTCCAATCCACTATTAAAACACTGTCTGATTCCTCTTTGGCAAAGAGAAGTCATGTATGTGGCCACAACAACATCCTGTGTAAAAAGAGAAACACAAAAGCTCCTTGCACATGTCCAAGGTCCTCTTGTGCTTCTCCAGATCAATTTGTACTTGAACCAACATCGTGACTGTGGTTATGCATATCTGAAAAGTGATGTATTACCTAAGTGGAGCCCAAAGAGTTTAGAAGAATATTTGGCTTGGAAAGTTTAGCATTCAAACATGCTCAGAAAGAATGTGTTTTTTATTCTAACATCAATCTAACTTTGGGCTTTGCAGCTAAAACCTCTAATATGAGATAGGAGGGTAATCTATCAAAGGATTACAATTTACTTAAAAGGCATTTCATGTGGAGAGTTATCTTTTGCTCTCCCTCTATGCACAGCACATATGGTCGGTATCTCACTGTGTGGAAGAAAATATAATCCTAAAGCAGAAAATCAAAACTAAGGGGGAAACATAAAATGCCATAGAGTATGAGAAGCAAAAATAAGTGAAGGATGTTGAAAGACTATGAAATTGCATTTTTAACATGTGTTGAAAAAGCTTTGTACATTGTCAGGAACATCCTCCTGATAACTCCAAGTGACTCACAGAAAGGTCTGTGGCAGACAGGAAGGAAGGCTAGAAAGCAGGGCAAATTCAAGATCAGGAAAGATGCTTATGTGCCAAGAGGAAACAGAAGGAGTTGTAGAGAAGAGCAGGAAGAACAAGCTAGAAGAGTGAGTGCACATAGGCCTTCTGGAAGAGCCTCAAAAACAACAAACAAGGAGCAGAAATAACACCAGAATTAGAACTAGTGTCTTGTACTTGGTCAAATTTACTTTTTGTTCACAAAATAATGTACATGATTTTGACAAAAGTAGTGAATACCTGTCACTATAATGTAAAGAAATGGAAGTATACTGACGTGGTAGGAGGGAGGGGTTATTTAAATAAGTGTCAGTTCGCAGGTTGAAAAAACCATACACATTTTTCAGGATAGAGGGGAGCTTTCCCTTCTTTATAAGATTTTGTTACTTAGCATAAATCACATTCACACACACATGATTTCCTAAATTAGAAACTATTTCCTGTGTTGAGATAAAACTTTATTTTCTGAATTTTTCATCCTTGAAGACCCAGTAAGTTTCTCATCAAGGTTCATTCATGGAAATAAGGAACAGAGAAGCTACACTGAAAGGGTCCACCCTGGCAGGGAAAGAGTCCAACGGCAGGAACCGTGTTCTCCCTTTTCTCCTTCCCAACTGGCTGGTGCTCTGTGGGGTGGGGTGGGGGTGACGAAAGGATAAGGGAGCGGGTACATCTCAGTCCGGGCCTCTGCAGAGCCTAATGGCCGCTCCACTGTAACTCTATGCAGTACATACAAGGCCAGAGCTGGAGGGTAGATACAGTTACTGACATTATAAAGAGATTCTCCTTTCAGAAAAGATTTGCTGCAGACTTCTAGCTGGTAAGACCAATGGAACATTGAAAATATGCTTTTAAATGAAGTATGTGCACCTTTTAAATAATATATTAACCATGAATTGCTGCATAATGTGCAGTTGTAAAACAGCTGTTTGGCTGAAACTTAAGGACAGTCATGAAGCCCAGCTTGGCTCACAGCTGGTGTACTTGGCAGATCAGATCCTATAGACGGCACAGAAAGAGGATGGTGGAAAGGGAGAACACAAGGGGTGTTGGAAAACAGAGCAATGTGTGAGGCTGGCTCAGTCTCAGGACTTGAGAAGAGCCCAGGTTTAGCTCTCAGGAGGACTCAGAATATGCTCTTGAGAAAACTTTTCATACCCGGAATTTGTACTCCCAGTTCACACAAAGTCAGGAGAACTGATGAGACAGGATTCCCTTCCCAGGAATGCTTACCACTTGCAGAAATAGTACTCATGGCCCCATCTTCCCACAGACACACAGGACCAAGTCAACCAAGTTTTCCCTTTTAAGCCTTTTCTGCTTTAACTTGCTTAGCAGTCAGCCCAGATGCAGCTGACGCATCTCACAAACTCAGTACATAACTCTGTTTTTTCATTTCCCCATTCTTACTATATACTTGGAACAGGCCCAGTAGGCATAAAATAAAAATTTGAGGTAAATACCAGCTTCTTTGCATTTCATTGATAAGAAGCAACATACCCTCTAAGTCAGCAAATATTCCCCTTGACAACCGTGAATTATGCTAAGATCACAAAGCTAAAGGCCTTATTAGTGGTTTGCAGAGAGCTCAAGTGGAAAAGAATTCCTAGCTGTTCTTTAAAAAGGAAGATTCCATCTTGTATGAATCAGTAAATATTTGCCACTGAAGTTCAGCTATTTCAACTAAAACATTTCATCCTCATTTTATTTATTTAATTTATTTATTTATTTTTTTGTGGTACTGGGGATCGAACTCAGGACCCTGCGCTTGCTAGGCAAGTGCTTATTCCACTGAGCTATATCCTCAGCCCCATCCTCATTTTAAAATTGATTTCAGTTGGCTACTTAACAAAATAATCTTTCAAAATGGACTTTTGAATTCTGGTTTAAGTATTTGCACAGCTTAAGATTTATCAAAAGGCTAAGAGAAAATCTTCAGAAATGCAGTTCTAGGGGAGAAAAACGAAAAAGATAAGATAAGAAGGTGGTTTTTTGAAAGCACCAACAGATGTTCAAATGATACATCCCTCAGGATAGAGGAGATCTTTTCCTTGTGCACTGGCCAAGCAGACCAACTACTCAAGGAAATTTGGTACCATCATGAATTCAGAGTAACTTAGTTACTAACACAGTTCTATCAGCAAAGAGATTTCCCGAATGTAGGAACAGAAAGGCCCAAGAATGTGAACTGAATATGGAAGACATTATCATAAAATCTAGTGGAAATTCTTCCCATCATTAACTTAGGCCAGGTAAAAACAGGCTACTTCCTGGTATCAGTAGAATGGAGAAACACTAGTGTTTTACTGTTTCTCCTTTGGTCATGGCTGTATTCTAGCCATTGCTTAGATGCTACTCTAGTTTGGATGTTTAATTTCTCCCAGAGTCTCACAGGTTAAAGCAGAGGAAGAGGGAGCGGCGGGAGGGCAAGGTATTGGTGCAAAAGAAGCAGCAAGATGTATCACACACAGCTGCAAATCTCCTGTGATGAATGCTAGCATTATGTGCATCTAAAATGTACCAATGAAAATGTATTTGCAAGTCAGTTGTTAAAATATGAAAACAAATTTCCACAAAGAATCCAGGGTCCAGCAATCTAACTGTTTGTGTTACTGACAGATAGCTTAATTATTCCATCCGAGGAATCATCAATTCTAGTCATGTTCAAGTTCTCTGGGCAAAACTTATCCTTTAGATTGCTCCTTTTTTAAATGATGGAGAAAGCTCTAGCTTTTCTTCCATTATCAAAGGCTGCTTCCTCTAAGATACAAGAAAAAAGATGAGCCCTTTCCTCATTTTTCTTTGCTAGCCATTAAAACCATTGAAATGATAGGTCTGACCCCATCTGCTCAGGGCCACCGCAGCCTCCTGAGTTCCTGTTCCCAGCTGCATGAGCCCAGGAACAACGCCTCTTCTCCTAGGACAGGGCACACCCATGTCCAACCTGCTAGGTCACAGCGCATCCACAACAGAACAGTAGTCATTACTATGCACGTATACTTAGCCATTCTCTCTCAGTCTCATGAAGCCCCCTCTTCACCTCATCCTGCTTAAACCATCGTACTAGTCACCCTAACTCTACCCATGAAAGAGCAGCTGAATAAACCAGACTCTTACTTTCCTTTGGAATTACCCCAGGGGACGTGCCAGAACCTTGAATTTGGGCTCAAACTGTGTTCATTGATGGAGTCGTTACAGCTTACCTAACAGTCACATCGATGGGTCAACCAACTGGTTAATTCATGACTAAATGCTCTCTTTGTAGTGGGTGGAAACTAGTTGGAGGATGTGGATCATAGTAGTCTGACCTTAAGGAGTGCATTTGGTGCTTGGCCCCATCCTCTGCGGCTTTTCACACGCTCTCTGCTTCCTGGATGCCATGAGTAGTGCAGAGATTTTCTATCCTATTCTTCTGCCATGAGATTTCTGCCTTGGTGCCCACTGACCATGGACTGAAACATCTTAATCTATGAGGCAAAATAAACCTCTCCTCCTTCAAGTTGCAGCTGTTGGGTATTTTCTCCCAGCAACAGCAATGCTGACCAATAGAGTGAGGTTGAGGTTTATCTGTTTATTTAATCTTTTTATGCCCAATTTTCTAATACAGCATGCGGGACTATGAAACACACAGACTGAATGACTACCAAATACATGCATGCACTAGTCAGTGTGGTCAGCAACGACAGCAGCGTGGTCAATCAGATAGCAATTGGCAGAGGTCAGAGTGATGAAAGGTTGGCTGCCTGGAGATGGAACCAGAGAAATGAGGCTAAGGAAAGGGATGCAAAGAGATGATACAGCAGATCGCTTACATTGTCAGAGTGCTACCAATGGGCTTCTCAAGTCTGTCTTCACAAACGATGCAATGATCAAAATATCGGAGGCTGTCCTTGGTCTTTGCAGACAGTCAGGTAATTGTACGTCATGGCACTTTGTGTAATAGGCCCACATTTCGGTAACTGCACAACTCCACCCCCTCCATGCTTTTCATTTCACCGTGAAGTCTTTCATGCCACATTCTCAAAACTGACACTGGGAATGGGGGCGGGGGGGTCCTTATTTTAAGCACAACTGATGCTGAGTCCACTTTCACTGCGAACATCTTTCCCAATATTACCACGTTAGGAACAAATAAAAAGAAACGCTGCATTGTCCGCTTTTTCCCCTTAGTAACCCTGAGAGAGGGATTTAATACGCCCTTTCTGACAATTGCTTAGTACATCTCTCAGCCAAGACGAACCCAGTGCAGTGGCCGCATACATTTCTGCCTGCTGCTGCTTCTAATAAGCACATAACCCCTTGGCTTCTACTTCTTTAGGCCATTTTTCTGACAGTGTAATACTACAGACAATAAAAACCTGCTACCAAAAAGCAGCTAGAAAGTGACTGTCTACTGGTCACCTTCCCAGCCTCCAGAAGAATGAGGAAAAAACCCTGCTACCTACTCTTTGCAGAACTGTAATTCCCATCAAATTAAGTTGGAATGGGAGCACTGTCCATTTACACAAGGACAAAACCTCATCTGCATTCCTGGGTAAGCATGAATGAAAACCATTACTGTCTTTGCCTTGATTTTATACTCAGAGACAATAGGAAGTCACAAATTTATAACAGGGAAATGTTGGGTGAGCAATTGGCATTTTTAACTCTTCAACTTTACTTGTGGTTTAGAATTGTATTGTTTCCCCTGTCTCATTTGCTCAAATTTCTGTCCTCATTTATATTTGTTCTGTGTTGAAAAATAAATTGACCTTTCTACATTGGTGCCTAAAGCATCCACGCAGAAACATCGAACATTCCTACATGAGAGCTCTGTAATTCCAGTGGGCAGGTATAATGAGCAGATCATTGTGCTAGTAAACCCGGGGCCAAAGTAGCCACTTGGAAACAACTTTGCAGGGTGCATGATTTCTCAGTCACTGTATGAGGAACAACAGGCAAACCCGACTCAATGAGTGTTATTCCTCACCTAAGTACTGTCCTACAGAGGCTGGTGCAAGCCTGATTGGGGGGCAGATCCCAAAGAGAAAAGTGATTCACCAATCTGTGATTTCAACCACCCCTCTTTGTACTCTCTCAATCCCAGAGCAGAGAGGTCAGTACAAGAACAGATTTGTTTCATAAAATAGAACTTTGCAGAAAATCGATGATCCATTACTCCAACACTGAGCATGTTTTCAAGATTAGAATGCAAATACTGTTTCCTGACATCATAAACAGAAAAAGAAAAAAGGAAACAGGAAATGTGTCCAGTTAAAATGAGAGAAGGCTAAGCCCCCGCCTTGTGTTTGGAGGGCTGTCATTAGACTGTCCTCACAAGGCCCACTTACAGCAGAATCCTTTGCTGCAGGGCACATCAGGCTGTAAATTCACTGGTGTGTGGACACGATATTCTCCATGCTTTCACCTGTCTCCTGGTTCCAGTTGAGCTGCAATAAGCCTTGACAGACTTTCCTGCAGGACCTGGGTGATCTTCTCTGGTGCTTTGATGTTAAATACGGCTCACTGGTGTCACTGCTGGAGCTTAAGCGAGTTAACCGTGCCACTGCAAGCAGGGCCACAAATTTATATTCTAGTCAGACACAGTTTGCAGACCTTTAGCTTTGCCCTGATTTTTTAATCCATTTTTCTATCAATTTTCCAAAAAGCATGGGGATGGAATAAATAAGAAATACAATTTCATTGTTAAATGGAGCAAGCCATCATGATATTTCCACAACAGGTCCTAAAGCAGGGTCCAGGAAATTCTATTTGCCACCTACCTAGAAAGTAAAGAGCAAGTCGCTAAGATCTTCACTGGATCACAGGTGAACACCCAGACACCAATATCTCGTGTTCATAAACAGAACAGAAGCTAAACCATCAAACCATTGAAAGTCCTGATCAAAATCTGTTGCTGGGTAGAGGAGAAACAGGGACGGGAGTTTCCTGTCACATTTTCAGATCCCTTCCAAATAATTTACAAACCACTTAGATGTTAAAGACAGGTCCAGTGGTTTTCGATTTCCTCTAAAATTCTATTTTAAACAACACCAATCACAATGATGCTCAGAGATCAAGTTCTACTTCTGTTTCAATGTTTTCATCTACTAATACATAACATTATTAGCCAATATTAGATAACTGTGTTAAGGAATTGGGATCTGTAATCACTGAGAATGTCAACATACTTGGTAGAATTCACAGCAAATGTGAGAGAAATGGATGAGTTCTATACTGATATCAGTTTTAGATCAATAATTATGAAGATTTAATTATTTTCGCAGTGCTTGGAATCAAAGTCAGGGGCTCATGTATGCCAGGAAAACACCCTAGCACTGAACTACACTCCCAGTCTAGATGATGCAATTTTATGAAAGAAAGAAAAGAACTAAAGCCAAGGTCCTATCTCAGTTTTTGCTAGGAAAAAAGATTCAAATCAATCTTCAACTGGAAGCAAAAATGAGACTTGTTCTGTGTTATTTTCCATCTTCTTCTGATAGGAATCATCAAAGTAATCTCAACTTCCTTCAGTATCAATTTCATAAAACAGCTTGCCTATATCAAATGAAAATTGAGTTTAATACATATGAATGATAATACCAAGACTGCAAAATAACAACATATTAATGCAATGAAAGATTACATAAACCTTTTGTTATTTTCTCTTATAGAACTCTTTCATAAACTCAGTATTATATGTAAATGTGTTTCTGTTTTGTTAAAATAATTTGGGTAGACATTGTTCCAATTAGTCAAGACTTCCCCAATAGCCCTGCTAAGAAGAATTTCAAGTGTGATGTGATATTTTGAGATGGTCTATCATCGAAATAAATCTGTTCACAAATAAACTTTATTCTGCCCATATAAACCTAAGACTCTCTAGCATACCTTTTGTTTCATGCTGTAATAATCTGCAGGTTCCTGTTCTAAGGAATTAAAACACTGAAAGTTTATAGAATGATCAGAGTGAGTTCTTTAACAGAAGCCAACCCTGGCCAAATAGCACTAGGATAAGTTAAGAATAAACAATATATAGTTAGATGAGATGGTCTTCAAGTTCACAAGTCTCAAAATTAAAAGTTGAAAAGAGCTTTGGGTTTGAAAGGCTCAGAGGTTTTGAACAACAGTTTGTTTTATTTTTGTCAGCCCTCAGAAATGTGTGCTGCTATGTCTGTTAATAGGAAATAGAGGGATGAGTCAGTGTCTGAGATTCCATTGCCTTGAAGCAAGTCCAAAATGGGAATTTCTGGCCCTTGAGACCAGCTTTATAAGCTTTAAAACCGTGTTTTTGTTTCTGAGTCACTGAGTTGTCATTTGCCACTCCGATCACTGGATCACTGAGCTAGGTCTGATATACATTCTCAGAGGTGTCAACTGTGTATTCTCTCTTCTTGAATTTGACCCATCCCACACAACTAAGACACAAAGTAGATGTGGTAGAATCCATTTCAAATTTTCTTCAAAGAAGAAAAGCACAGTGTTGGTCCAAGTGGGGCATCCTCCGACAAGACTGGATCTACTGTGGGTTGAGTCCAGATGGCTCAGGGTGAATAAGCACTCCTAGAGGAAACTTCATTCCAGCTTTTTCCTCCTGAGCCCCAGGACCAGAGGTTGAAAACATCAACTAACACCGCTACAGCTGAGGCATGTCTAATTGCCTCTCTAGACTCTGCCCCCACAAATACCCCACATGGAGAACAGTGCCTCAGTTCACAGTGGGGAGGCAGAGGCATCAGTCTAGCCTCTGGCTTGTGCTGGCTTGTAGAGTGTCAGTTTGTGTAAATTAGAATCAGGTGTGCACTGGATGGGACATTTATACACAGTGGTCCCGACTAGCCCTCGGGCTTTCAGCTTGGTGTGGGGAATGCAGGCTAGATTATAATCCTTTACCTCCATGCCAGCACCTCTGTGCAAAGAACAGCCCACATAATCAGCAGCCCTGGGTAGCTCCTTTGGCTCCATTAAAGTTAGAACAGCAACCTTAAGGAGGAAGGGACAGTTAGACGCACAATGGAGACTTAATGGAGAAAAATATAGCTAAAAGATTAACATGCCATGCTTTGGTTTTATCTAGTTATGTAATGATGCACTGTCTAAATCAATTAATCATCTCAGATTACATGCTCTAGGGAAGCAAAATTCATGTCTTCTCCAAATACTCTCCAGTTCTTAAATCAATATACTAACATTTCGGGAGGGGGTAAGTTCCCATTACTTAGCAATGAGAAGGACGCCCCACCGAGATGAAGCTGTGGGTCTGAAATATCAACAGAATGATACGGACTCTGCACTTCTGGTTTGTTGTCTCCTTAGTGAATTCTGAACATACACTTTTCAAATGTAACCCATAGATACCAGAATAATTTTGTTAGAAGTCACAACCTAGATGATACTTTTAAATTACAGCTCCAAAGAGTTTTCTTTTTAAAAATTAGACAAAACAAGTTAAGTAAATTGGGCACTTAGACATAAGAATAAAAATGAATACAATATAACCCATAGTTCTGAACCATTAAGCTTCACAACACTGGGCTCTAGAGGAGACCTTAGCAAGACAAATTTCAAATGCCTAATGGCGACTTGGCTGGTACCATTAATGAGTGCACAGCGCCTGTGTGTAAAGAAACCAAAACACGGGGTGACCACGGAAGCTTGGCCAGGGGTGGAGAACTGGAAAGGACCTAGGGCAGCAAGAGATACTCCCCATCTAAAATCGGTGAATCAGGAATAGGAGATTAGCTCAGGGGCAGAGCGTGTGCTCAGCATGCATAGGTCCTGGGGGAAAGCCTTACACCAAAATCTAAAAAACAGAAAAGAAAGAAAGAAGAGAGAAATGAGGGAGGTAGGGAGTGAAGGAGGAACCATAACAAATATTAGTGCTGACTAGTCACCGCTTGCTGCCTGGGATGCCTTTGTTGTAAAACTTATTTGAGTGCGTGTTTGGGCGTCAATAAAGTCATTATTGTCTCACTTTTACCCACTAGCCCTAAGTCAGTGTTCTGGACTTACGCAGTATAATAAAATCTCTGCCTTTGGAGGCACAGCCTTTCAAGTATGAGACGTTAGTTACAATGTGTTCGCTTAGTCCTTTCTTCCGCATATCTCACCCAGGTACTTTTTACCATCACCTGCTGCAATGTGATGTCTAAAACGAAGCACCTGGTAGAACCAAAGTGTGAGCCTCAGTAATAAAAGGCGGGGTAGGGTGGCAAAATTAGCCGAGGCTCGTAAAACAAAATCATCATTATCATTCCGCAGGTGTATTTCAAAACCGAAAATGTGCTCAACCAGCCATCTCCAAGAAAAACTGAGCAGACAATGCGTTTTGCTGCCTTTCTCTGAACTCATTTTGCTTCTTGTTTTTCCATTGGGTAGATTAAGTATAAGCTCAAAAAAAAAAAAATAAAATAAAAAAAAAGTATAAGCTCAATTTGTTCATTGTTTTCCTTAAAACAATTAACTATTAATTACAGTCTCTGTTATTAGCTATCTCCAATGCTTCAAAGCTGCAGGTGTTTTTACAGGAGACTCCTAGAGAAACTGGCACTTTAGAACATTCTCCACCAGCAAGCTGCATTCCTTTTAGCAAGTGTTCCCGTGAAAGACAGTGTCCTTTTTAATAAGATTTTTGTACTGATGGAAGTGAGCACAGCACTGTAAATGTGCATGTGAGGCCAACGAAAGCCAAAATGTCCCGAGGAAGGATTTTTATTTTCACCAGGTTGTACAAAGTATTATATATTGCAGTGATTGAGAAACGATTTTCAAAGACATGCTGCTAAGAATAAGCCATTTGAACAAAGGTAGAACTTATTTTCTTTTACATTTCTCCCTAGTTCAGGGTCACAGTGCAAAATACAACGGTGAATTCTCTACGTAAAGCATTAAATATTTTAGATTGACATGAATGACATTGCATTTTGCAACAGCTGTACTTATGCACTGAATGCATTTGGTAACTACCCAGGTTAGTTCCTGGGGGAAATACCCTGGAGGACACTCAGGGTGTCCTCCATTTAGACTTGATACACTGATCCTTCTGTGTCCTGCCACTTCGCTTGCACTCTGTATATGATGAAATAACCTCTTAACCATTTACAAATGCTTGGCAGTGTGTTTGTTTACAGGGGAAGCCATCCTTCTACGTGCCCTGTTAAGAAAACTTTGTCTTTTTTTTTAATGGTATTGGAGATTGAATCCAGGGTCTTTACACTGAGGTACATCCCTAGCCCTTTAAAATATTTTTTTTCATATAACATCTCTTTAGGTTGCTGTTACCTTGGCTGATCCCAAACTTGCAGTTCTCCTGCCTCAGTCTCCCAGAGCGCTGGGATTAGAGGCATGTGCCATAACGGCCAACCTCTTTGTGTTTCAAAAACAGCTTCTCATAGTATCATAATCAGTGTTATACTTCCAATGTCCACTAGGCGCATTACCGTTAGAGTATGGGAAAACACTCTGCACTAATTTACTATTAATTTTCTGTGTTATTTTTGCACACTTTGTAAACCCCCAGTTCATGTCAGGACAATCTTCTAGTTTTGTTGTTTTAAAATATCTAATAGCTCAAAACTTCCTTTAATTAAAGAGCACTTGCTCAGCTTGTGTCATGCTCACTTGTGAGGAATAGCCCGTCTGCTCAGCTCCTTGTTCGCTTCTGCTTTCACCCCCGTCTGGGCCCTTCTTTCACAGCTTTTCTCCCCAGGGAGAATGTACTGACCTTGAACCCTACCTGCTCATGTACTTCCCTTCAGTTTCGCTTATTAGAGGCTCTACTTGCTCCACAATTTTTTTTCCAGCTACTACTGTGATCCAGGTTAATTACGTTCTTTGGAAGAGATCAGAGTGGGATTTCCCAGCTCTGCCATGAGCCAGCTATATGTCTTAAACCAGAGGTCTCGACGTCTCATAGCCTAATCTCCTCTCTTGAAAAATGAAGGACAGGATCAAAGCAGCTTTGCCTAGTGCAGTGATAAGTCTAAACCGGGGTTTGACCTGCTTAACCCTTCTGGCAAGAAGATCTAGCTAGCGAGCTCCCATACACACATTGAGCCATGGCTGAAACAGAGTGTGAGAAAACAGGCTAATTCCAGAGATGAACACCTGCATGGGGGGGTATTTAATTAGTTCATTCGTATTCAGAGAAACATTATGTGGCCACTCAGCATCAAGCATATCCCGCTACCAAGAGTGTGTGCTGTGAACTTTGCAAATCAGGTTCACTGCTTTCACAGGCCGAGAAAAGGATCATCCCTCCTGCATTTTCTTTGTTATTCAGTTCTCTAAGTTATGAGCTATTCAGAGGAAGCAGGAGCAGAATGTAGGGATTTAATTTATTTTATTGTAATCCATTCCGATGAGTAGGTTTTAAATGCCCATTAAAAAAGTTTATTCAGCTGTTGACACAGATCATGGACTTTGGAGAATTAAAGGTCTCTAAGAGACCCATATTTTGTTTGAATACCTTTCTTACTGACTTGAGAAAACACAAACAGCCTAAACTTAAAAGGACGGTTATTGAAATTCAGACTGAACATGTGCTTTTGACAACTAAAACCTGCATTCTTATTTCGCTAAAAGAACAGCAATTTAACCAAATTAGGTATTTTAAAGAATTGCAAAACCATTTGGAAGGATGTACACTCAAAATTCAAATGAGTCTCATAGAATTTGGTGAGTATAAAGTGTGATTTCAGTTCCTATGATATTTTTTATTCTCAACCTAAGAATGAATCTGAGGTATTGTGGAAATTCACTGTCATTGAGAAGAAGGCATGGCTGAGTTTAAACCACACTGCATTACCCTGGAACATAATGAACCTTTAATTTTATTACAGTATTGTGTGGAACTCAGTTCTCCACTGCTTCACTGGCTCAGCTTTCTGCAAGTTTTCTTTGTCACATGGCACTGCTGGCTGCAAAGCCTTGTACGTCTTACAGTAATGTAAAGCAGGAGTCAGAATCAAGACCAGCCTTGGCTAAATAAGAGCTACAATTTTTGACAAGAGTTGAGATATTTTAAATACTGACCTTCTAACTTAGACCATGAAAGTCAATCAATAGCTACTCCTACATTGAGCCTTTTGCAAAAAATGCTCTTCAGACTTCTTTGGTAATGCTTTTGTTACTACTAAGTGTGTTCTTCTCCCAGTGACTAAAAGTTTGACTTTAAGCGCTGATACTAGAAATATTTTTGTCTTGTGCATACATTTTGGAACTTTGCTCTTGAGCCTCAGTTGTGGAAAATCAGTACTATATCTTGAACAAACAATCATTGAAACTACAAATAAATAAGAATTGTTAGTAGATCTCTTCTTTTTGAGCACCAATGTGATGCCAAGTAACTGATATATTAATTTCTAAACCACCAACCTTTGAGAGAAAATTTAAGCTCATGGCAGAACTAGCAACATGTGATTTGTGTCTCAGCCTCTATTCCCTACTCTGTGAATTACTTTGATAATGATAGTCATTTTACAGAGTATGATAAGGTTTTAAGTAGTGAATAGTGAACAATAGTGCTATTGTAATATTTACTTGCATATTTCCTAACTTTGATGTTTTGAGCATTCCATTTATTTTATAAAGAGATAAAGGAAAAAGAAAACTCCCTCCACATAATACCCTTGAATATTTTATTCATAGAATTGCCCCATTATCCTTGGAGAACTACTCGAGACTTCCAGAAATATCTAAAACCATGCATGGACAGCATCAATTTGTATAAGCAAGCTGCGTCTAATGCCATGACAGTCGCTCTGGTGGCTGTGGAGTGACTAATCCGCAGGTGGTTTATGGAGTGTAGACACTGTGGAGAAAAGGAAGATGCACCCCCGGGTGCAATGATGGTGTGAAATTTCATCATGCTACTCAGAAAGATCGTGATTACAATTTACAATTTAAGAATTGTGGGGTTCTTTCCCTCTACAACTTTCCACTTAATATTTTTGCACCAGGGTAGCGACAGGTAACCAAGACAGCAGGAACCAAAATCACTGATCAGAATGGATGATTGTCCTTTGATGCAGCTCACACTCTACCCACAGATTCGCAGGTCAGGGGCGCTTTGTACATTTCAGGGTGTAAGAGCTGAAGCTGAAAGGACCCACAGGCTGTGGGATCTTAGCTGAGACAGAGGGATGGGGAAGAGGAGCCTTCTGTTTCTCTGCAAGTTGCAGAGGCTATAGAAGCTATTTTCGGATTTTGCCACGAATATAATTGAATGAGTAAGACAGGACTTCCGGTCTAGAAGGATGAAGGGATGGAATTCCACCGCAATCCTCCCCCTTCCCACATCTAACTCCTAGATACAATAAAGAAAGCCAGCAGCATGTGTCTCTAGAAGGTAGTGACAAAAATACAAACTTTCTAGGAAACTTGAGGTACAAGGACTGATTCAGTGACCTGCGCTGAAGAAGAAAACCCTGATAAAGCCATTCTTCAAAGGGAGGAAATGACAACAGAAGGAAACTCAGAAGATCAGCTTGCTCTCTTAGAACAATGGAATGAGTAAATGTATGGGCTAATGAAATGAATTTTGCACATATTCTTGAGGTTTTCAATTGTACTAGGTGGTTGAAAATAAAATTACAGTGTTTTCTAAGGTGGCTCTCAATGTATGCAAAGAAGACATGCAAGATAACTGAATTATAAAGCGGCTTGGTAAAGGGGCTCTGGTCACGATAGGGGCCCTCCATATCACTTAAAGTGACCACCATCCCTGTTAACAGTTTCATAGGTATAATTTCAGAAGAACCACTGAAAAAAGACATGCTCACACACACTTCACATAGAACAAAGCCGAGCTCTGAAAAATGTTTAAGAAGCCTTTAGGAAGATGGGCATGGGAGCACACAGACAAATAAAAGTGGCAAGAACAAACAAGAAAATAGTAGACCTGAGTTTCAACAAAATATCACTAATTTCAATTAACACACTGGGCAGAACAGATTGAAGAAAAACCTTACATAATGTCTCCAAGAAACGCGTTTCCAATACAATGATACGGGTAAAAGATAAACATAAAGATACACTATGCAAACAGCATTCCAAAGAACACTGGAGAGCTACACGTCTACCACATAACAGATTTCAGACCAAAGAATATTACAAATGACAGAAAGGGAGATTCGAGAAGACAAAAGTGTCAGTCCTTCAAGAAGACATAAAAGTTTCAAGTCCTGGAGATGTGGGGTTAGACTTTGACTATTGCACTTTACCTTGCTGGCCCCGGGCTTCTCTTTCCAGCATCAGTCCCCAAGTTGTAGTGTTCTCATCTGGAAAACAAGGCTGGCAATGCCCGTACCACAGGGTTTTTCAAGAGTTGAAAGGAGCTAATTAGGTAAAAGTACCAAGTTCATGTTTTGTATTTGTTTTTTCTTCCACTACACAATTCTTTGATCTGAAGACTACTTTGAGAAATCCTCAAGGGAAAAGAATAAATTAGAAAAGAATCCTTGAAGTGACTACAACTTTGCATCTCTTTGCATATCTTTTTCATAAATGGTTGTGAGCAGTATTGGCAGATCACCACCTTTTGCTGGAAGTTACTCTTTTCAAGGAAAGAATTGACAAATTAATAACATACTGGAAATATGTGCAATAGATCCAGTTAAAATTAAGTGTGGGATGCAAGGCGAATCGGTGAAGCTCCTTTGAGACAAAGCATGGTTTTTGTTACCACAATGGAATGAGGTGCGTTACTATTCCACCTGCTTGGCCTTTCTGGGAAAGAAAAGTAAGGAAAGAGGAGGTTAATTAGATGATCTAATTATTACTTAACATTCCTCAAAAGCAGAATTGCAAAAGGGAAGAACAAAATGTGATCATACAAATAATCTCACTTGAGTGCTCTCTCTCTCCCTTTCTCTCTAACCATTCTTTCACAAACTTTTCATTATTTTTCAGTGGAAAATTGAAAGTCTTATCTTTTCCTTTGAAGCATAATCCTCATCGCAGTGCCTATATGAATGAATTTTAACTATTCTAACTAATGTGATTTTAGTAAAACTAGGATAATAAAAAGCTAAAGTTGAAATTTTCTAGTTCCACCCTAAATGGTGGAGTCCAAAACACATGAGAAAACACTTTATAAACAGGAAAACTGATGCATGTACCCCCTCCTAAGGACACTACCCAGTCTGCTGTTATTAACAGGTACCATCTCAAGGCTGGTAGGCGCTATAATTTTCTTTCATCAAATTTGATCAAAAGAATAGAGTGAAGGAGAGGGATTTCCAAATTTGCACTGAATTGTAACTTAATTTTAAGAAATGCCTTAGTTGCCAAATTTGTTACTGAGTGAATTGGAAATAAGAGTTGAAATTTTAAATAACCTAATATTAACTTTGAATTTGTAAATTATTAATAGGAATAAAACTTCCCCCCATGGATTTATTCCAAGAAAGCATCCCATTGGATGTTGCCGCATTCCCAAACATTGAGATCTTTTGAAAGCTCAAGAGATTTCAGACAGCAGAATTTTTGAAAGGTCACGCTCTCTCAGGTCAAAGCTTAAGAAAATACAGCCTTTAAAACTGAGCTTTAGGTCATAAAACTGCCTTAGGAAAGCATTCAAACTAATACACTCTTTAGCTTTTGGCAGTACACAATGAAGAGAGTTATTTTTAAAATTTAATTCTATCATTTGATAGTGACAGAAGGAAACTCCATTGTTTAGCTAAAGAGCTAGCCAGTTCATGAATGTGTTTTACCGTATGTAATTAGTATCGTTTCTCTGTGTTTATGTTCTTAGAGTCTTATACCATTAACTTCTAAAATAATTTGTGGCAACTTTTACAGTTAATCATAATAGAATTAATCATATTAAATAAAATACAGTCCTCTAAAGAAAAGTACAGAAAACATTTATTACAAATACCTGTTAGCAAAAGATGTAACTAATATCATTACTCCTATTGGCCATGAAACTTGCATTTGACACTGAGAAAAAGACTATTATATCAAAGTCAAAGGTATCATATAAGGCATAAGGCAGTATTAGCAATTTACTAACACATATGAGAGATGTTTGATAGCTAGTTTTATATTTATCTCCTAAAGCCCTTTTCATAGCAAAGTTCCAGCCCATGAGATAGTAAAACAATTCACCAGGAGGTTAAATAACTTGTTCGTGCTCATTTGATTAATTAGATTTCAAGATGGATAAATTAAATTCTACATTTATGGCCAATGAATAAGCATGTCCTTTGTTTATTTGTTGCTTTGTTTGTTGTCTGTAGATACCATTGGTTTGGGGGGAACAGGCTAAGCTAAGACAAAGCATCCAGCATCTCAGCCGTACTGGTTCTGTAGGCTCAGACTAAAGTCTCCCCAGAATAACAAACAAGTGAAATGCTTCAGGGCTCGGCCTCCAGAGTCTTGAGATGCTGTGAGTGAAACTAACATGTGGAATCAATTTGAGAAAAATAAACTAAGTTGGAGGAGAGAATGACACAAGTAATAAGCTAAGATAGATCGGAGACTACTTTTAAAAAAAGCCAATAACTTCAGGGGAATATTTTAGAAAAAGCAAACAGAAACCTCAAAGGCAGAGAAAGAAAATTTGCATACATGGAATATACGTTCTCAAATATCATATAGCTATTCACTATCTAAGTATGGATGTACTTACTTTAAATACTGGCTATAACCCCAAAGCATTTAAAAGTTATCTCACTGATGAAATACTTTTGCTGTGTAATGAACTAAAAATAGAAAAGGTTCTGTGTCCTTTTTTTTTTTTTTTTTTTTTTGGCCTGGTTAGAAAATCCCTCCACTAGAAATAAGAGAATTGGATTCTACCTGGCTCAGTTACCAGAAGCCCTGGATTTAATGGGATTATCATTTCACTTCTCTGGGTCTCTAATTTTTATAAGGTGAAATTAGATGACTTCAAAGGTCCCCTGGGTTTTGAGAATTCATAAGTCTAACATGTCCCAGTGCCTCAGACATTTAACAAAGGCTGTATTGAAGCTGACACTAGACATTTTAACTGTTACAAATAAATATAGTATAAGGTATACGGGAAGTTTTATATGAACAGAACCTGAATGAGACAGTAAGAAGGTTTTAAGTTACAAATCTCCCAAAGCCAATTGAAAAATACTTAGATTCAATGGAGACCATATGTATGTGTGTGTGTGTGTGTGTGTATATATATATATATATATATATATATACATATATATATATATATGTATATATGAATGATATCAAGTATATGTATCTTAAAATGTGTCTAGGTCAAATAAATGCAAATTCCCCTGGGTGACTTGTTTTCCTCACGTGGATAGTGGGTATAAAAGTATATCAAGTCATTATGAAGAGTCAATGAGATAATCCATTTAAAAGGCAAGATACACGTTGTGAGCTTTCTGTGCCCACAGGTTCCATATTTGAGGATTTACCCAAGATTGGGCACTCTGTAGTGAGGCTAGTAAAGGTTCTCTCTGTACTGAACATGCAGAAACTCTTTTCCTTGTCATTTTCCTTAAACAATGTAGTAGAACAACTACTACATAGCATTTACATTGTGTTAAGTATTATAAATGAACTAGAGACGATGTGAAGCATACAGAAGGATGTACATAGGTTATATGCGAACACTTAGGCCATTTTGTCCAAGAGACTTCAGCCTTGGTAGGTTTCAGGATTTGAAAGGGACTCTGGAACCAATTCCCCAAGGATAGCAAGGAAAGACTGCACGATGACTGCATACCACAGGTCACGTAAATGTTTTTGCTGCTGTTTTTATTGCTGCCACCACATTACTGCTCACTGGACAATAAATATATCTCTCTCAAACATGAAAGAGCTCTACAAGTACAAATCCATTAAACTTGAAGGCAACAAACCCACATGTGTACAATTTACTAATCACTAACTCATGTCCTCATCTGAGGATTTTGGCCATCAAAGCTGTAGCCGTTAAGCAGTGGTGACTTCAAAGATTGTAAATTCAACTCATTATCACTCAGGTACCTAGAGTATTTGGGGATAATTAACAAACAGAATGCTGATTACTGTACATGTTTTCACAAATATTTTCTGCAACAATTAGGATTAGAATTCCAGGGTCTCAACAACCACCACACCATAATACACAACCTGGAGTTCTCTTGAAATACATTAAGCTTACACATTTTAGTTTTACTTCAAGTATTTGAAATTTGGGTGTCCTTAAAACAATATTTGGCTTATGGTAAGTGTTATTAAAGTATATGTCAACTACTTTGTGTTGTCAACAATGTCAGCCTTCTAATGACTACGTACCTGTCTAGTCCCTCTGGCCACTAAGAGAGCCAGTCGCTTCAAAGTGGAAAGTACGGTTTGTGCTTCTTGTTATCCCTAGTAAACTGAATTCTGCTTGACCCCCAAAGTCTTCATTAAATAAATGCAAGAATGGAAAAGAAAATAATTAAAAAGAGTAAGTCAGAACAAGCAGATTTGCAAGTCATATCCGTTCCGCTGTGGCCATGTGGTCATTTCCCCAAGGCCTTGCCAAGCTGTTGTCAAGTTTGATTTGAGATTTGGGTAAAATATTTGCTGGCTCCTACAAGCCTTATTATTCCAGTTCTTCTTACTAGCTTGTGTTCAACTACTACAACAGTGAGGTGAGAAGGTGAGAAGATATTTATGCGACCTCTAGTTTTTCTATGAACTAAAAGTACAAACTCGTTTGGACTAGATAGAGCAATAAGAATGTAATCAAAGAAATAAAATTAGCACCATGATCTCATCTTTTTTGGTGTGTTTCTGAGTGTGTGTAAGGGTATGCATGCATACATGTGTAAAATTACCTTACTATAGTCAATAATATCCCTCAGATTTTGATATTTTGATTCAGTCCCTCAGATACTAGTCACCTTTATTACTGGTCCAAACCTTATGTTTCTTATCCATAAACATGGGTTTCTAAGCAGTAGCTTATGTTATCCAAATTCACGAGCTGATAACATACAAAACAGGTTATGGTATTTTTGTTTATGTTCACTATAAAAAATCAGTGCAGAGAACATTATGCTAGTGAATTCCTTCCTTGAAGAGAACTTTATATTGTGGTAAAATTTAAATATGAAACTTGCTTGGTGAACACAATCTCAAAGTTAATGAAAATTAGGTGGTCTTAATGTAACAGTGCTCACCAAAGGAGGGGGGTGCTGTCTCCTCCACTGCAGAAATAAAGATTTCTATTCTCTTTAAAATCACCCTCCCCTGCAGATTTAGAAAAATGCACAGTCAGTAGTCTAATGTAATTATGTTATTTAGCTTTCCATCAATACGGAAAAAAATGTCTTAGACGATCAAAGTATAACAAGTGACATTTTATCTGGGCTTAGGACTTGAAAGGAGTCTGTCCATAGCTACTTGGCTCTGTTGTTTGAGGCCTGTGGCTGCACAGTAAGTGAACCATGGCAGAGCATTGGAAATTAAGGCCTGCTTATCTCCTTGCAGTTGAGAAGCAATGACAGAGACAGGAAGACTCTGAGACTCAGTATCCCCTTTAGGGTACATCCCAGTGATCTAACTTCCTCCAACTAGGCATCACCTACTAAAGGGAGCACCACTTCCCACAAACTGGGGCCCAAGCCTTCAACACATGGGATTTTGTGGAATTTTCAGGATGGACTCTATAGCAATATTCTGCGATGCTATGAAGAATATATAGGAAATAAATTTATAAGTTATATTGCCATCTAATTAGTAATCACATCAGATTTTCCCAATGAGCTATATTTCCCCCTAAAGGAACACAAACACTTGCCACTTTGAATTTAAGCTTCCATCTTCACTATTTCCTATAACTGATCATACTGAGAATACCTTTTATAAATTAGAACCTAGTACAATGCATTTCTTGGGTGTGTTAAAAAAAAAAAAAACCCTCCTTAGTAACAAAGAAAGAATAACGCAAAGTGCCTGAGTCAGAAGAATTTCCTCATCAGGATCCCTGACTCCCACCCCATCTCTCTCTTTCAGAGGTGAATTTTCATCAGTATATTACCTTTTATGTTTAATATCAGTATACAGAATATACTAGTGATAGTTTGAACAGCTACGAGCCTCTAAAAATTGTCATTATTACTCAATCTATGAAAAAATTCAAACCTGGGGGGTTACTCTCACAGAAACTTTTTTTTAATGTTCTATTTCAATGTTTGCACATATTTTAATGCGAATAGTCATTAAAAAGTCAGTAGATTTTCAACCTTGAAAGACATAATGTTGGAGTACATTTTGTACAGAAGTTACAATGAAAATATGATGGGGGATACAAAGAACCATATAAAATTTCTCATTTTTAAGATCTCACCTTTATATATTTTGGTGACTATGAATGAATTACAGATTGTTATGGAATTCATTTTAAAGAATGTTGTCAAAATTTTATGGCCAGCAATTAATCCTTTTGCAACACATCCCTGAATCTTATGAAGAATAATTTTACATGTTAACCTGAAAATGAAAGAGGAGATAAATAGGTTTCCAAAGCCTTTTAAGGGACATACAAGGGGAAAAGAGAGAAACTTAAAATTAACTGCTTCTTTTCTACTGAAAGATATTTTAATGAAAATATCACTGTCTTTGATTAAACTATAGACTTAGGAAAGCTAATAGAGTTAGGTCATTATCTATATTCTTATGGTTCTACTTAGTCATATTTATGTTTTATTGAGGCATAGCTAATGATTTTGTTGTTATTCTGGTTTGTTTATAAGATATCTGATGTCATCCATGTTTCGTGTTGCCTTTACATAATTTTATCCTTAAGAATATCATCTCTGTCCATGTTCCTGTGTTATCTTGTTGGTTGTTCAGTATCCCATGGAGGTGGTAAGAGGTCAAAGACATCATAATTTAGGATGGAAATATAGAAAACAACAGGATGGTCAAATATGATTTCTTGTGAATGGTACATGGATACATAAAGTTGAACCTTTTTTTTTTGTGGAACTGGCAATCAAACCTAGGGCCTTGCACATTTGTATCAAATGCTCTACCACTGAGTTACATGCCACACTCAGCAGCTTCCTTAAGTGTTCACTGGAAGTAGAAACAGCTACTTTCAGGAAGGAAATGACAATGTAGACTCAGTACTATCATTTATTTCCAGAATTTCAGACTCCTAGCACTCTTAATAAAATAAAAATAGAACTCTAGCTTCTGAAAGTTGAAAGACAATTTAATGAACACTTCTATGGGAAAAAGGTTAACATGCTGTAATACATCTTAACTAGTGCTTTCGTTGCCATGTCTTTGAAGCTGACCACCTTTAATTATTGAGCTGTTGGGTGCATACTTCCCTGATGAAAAATAAAGGAAATTATAAAATTCTTAGGTGACAGACAGCCCACACATGACTGCACAGTATGTGGACTGCCAAATACACTTGCCAAGACCTCAAGTGAAAGGTTGAAATCTGACTCATGTGCCTCCCATGAACATCTGATGTCCAGGACAACGATGTCCCTGAGGGAGTATTTTCTCTTATTTGTGCAAAGGTGTGTGTAAAATGATAACCTACTTCTCTCCTGACTTTGACTTTGCTGTCACAAACCTCTCATGCCCACACTGAATCTGCAGAAAATCCTGAAGCTGTAGCTTCAAAACAGATGCAGAATCTGGCATTTTCACAACCTTCCCTGGCAGCACTTGGGCCCCAACCACCATATTTCATGCCTGAGTTATTACAATAGCCTCTTAACTAAGCCCCCTGCTGCCACTTTCCCTCTCTCTCTTGTGGCTTATTCTCAGTGCAGAAGCAAGAATGACGCTACACAATGTGAGCAAGATCATGTTGCTCATCTGCTCAAACACTCGTGTGGCTCCCATCCCACCCAGAACAAAAGCCAAGTCCCTGCAGTGGCTTGGGCCGGTGTGTTCTCCCCCTTGACCTTATATCTCTCAGCCCATCTCTGACTTTCCCTTCACAGATTCTTGTCTAGCTACACAGGACTCCTTGCTATTTCTTGATAAACCAAACATGCTCCAGTCTCAGGACATTTGCACTAATGGTTACATCTGCCTGGAGCCCAGGTAGCTACATGGTTCCTCCTGGAATCTTCTTTGGGTCATTGATCATGTATCATCTTTATGTGACATCTTCTCTGACCACCCTTTTTGAAAGAGCAGCAATGCACACATAGATCCTACATGAAGATTTTATATGTATCTGCTTTCATATCAGGGTCCCTGTTCCTAGAGAGTAAACCTCATCCCTGTGTGCATATCTTGTACAAACTAACTCATCCAGAGCCTGCATCCCCAGCTACGTCTTGTGCAGAGCTCTGACACTCAGGAGCACTACCCACTGGCTCTTCTAACCTCAGAATCACACTGCACACAAGAAAGAACAGTCCCTTGAACCTCACAGCCCGCTAAAATTATTCAAACCTGCCACTCCAAAGCTTGTTCACTATGACTCACTCATCTCTTCCTTCAAAACCAGGTTATGTCTTAAGTCTGTCTGCCATCTGACAAGACCTGTTCCTTCCACCTAGGGCAGAGGGTGGCATGGCATGCCCCTGTTGGGGGGATCTTGAATACAACCACAACTATCTTTGCAGTGCCAATCATTTCTTAATCTGTTGGCCTGCCATACCTGAATCATAATAAACCTACACTTAAACACACACTGTACCCATATGCACATGTGCACACACACGTTAGTCCTTTCCCACAATTTATTTTGCTTCGCCACTTCTTGACATTGTCTGTCATTCACTTTGCATTTTGACCATTCCCCATCATTAGAATGTAAGTTCCCTGAGCCAGCGACTTGTGAATATTGCTTTCACAATTGTGTGCCATGGTACCTAGAAACATGCCTGCAAATGTAATTAGAGGAAATATTTGTTGAATAAATGAGGGAATAAGAATGACCTCCATAAACAGTTGCCCTTATTTGCAGAGTGTCAGAAAAACTGTCATAAAACAATCTACCCAAAAACTAAAGTCCTGCTATTTGGAAGATATGCCAGAAATTAATTTGCCTTATACTGAAATGCATCATGAAAAAATCTAGTTGCTTTGTTATTGCAGGCTACTTGTTGCAAATGAAAAATTCATGCTAAAGTATTCAAAAGGAGCTATTTGCTGAGACAGAATTTACTTAGAAGTCCTAGCAGCTGTACCTGAATGTGTTATGTCCAAACAAGACTCACTATTAAGACTTTCAACTTGGCAAAATAGCATTACTTCTGTCATCTCCCCTGTACACTCTATGGTTCTTTAAGGGTGTGATTCTTCCCTAAATTAATCACTCAGAATGTCTTTTTTATCTCTTACAAGATAATCTAACCTTTAACTGCTTGTTTTACAAAGTCAAGAACTCAGTAGGGACAATAATATTTATAAAGAGTGCTTTGAAAATAATCAGTTTATTCAAAAGCTTAATATCTCAATGAATCCAAACCATCAGATGGCTGGATGCTTGGATCATGTTTATTTTGGCTTTTAATTGAATCATTTCCATGACCTTTTGGATTTATTGCTGTGGCTAAGCTGGAAACAACTCACGAAACCTTCTGTAAATTAATTATAATCAACAAAGCAGAAAGGAAATTATGTTCATCTATCAACAAGGTAAAAGGTACAGTGCATCAATCAGAGACCATTAAGTTCTCCCACTGAGATTTATGGTAGTACCTACATCTACTTCCTAAATCCAACCTGGAGGTGGTAAGCACCACAGGATGGCTGCACGCACCTGATGTTTTCCAAAAAGCATCCTTCAAGGTGATGTTTAGTGACATAAAAGCCTCATCAACAGGTGGAAGGAGACTGTTCCTATTCTACAAGACCCTAACTGAACTGAAGGTTCAGCTTTCTGTAGTGATCTATAAATTTACAAGATGTCATCACAAATCTAGCATTCTTACCTGCTTTCTAAAATCTTTTTTCTGAATGGCACTGAATTGGCTTGCACTGAGAGACCTTAGCATTGAAAATTCTGAGATATCTATTATTTGCTAAGCTACATGGATATGGTTGAAGATTTGCTTTGTCATACCTCTATCTGAAGACATGATGTATAATGATTTTGAGGGGTTGAGGAAAACTTTCATTTCTTTTAAAGACATGGCAGGTCATTTCCCTAAATTAATTACTTTGGGAACTATATAACTGTTTACTTCTCCATTCACTTTAGTCATCAGAAAAGTCAAAATTCCAATACTACAAAACAATTGCTTAGAAAGATGTCATCCCTGTATTCTCACTTAGAAACACCACTTCCAACCATAAACCTCCTACCCCAACCTCGATCTTCCGTATTCCATATTTTCTCTAATGCACATTTGCATCTACTTAAGCCTCAGTATTATTGTATGCTTTTCAAACCCTTTTGTAAAGTGCCATAGATAATTAAGTAAAAAAACCAACAAATGAAGTAGTATTTGCCATGTGCACTTGGAAAGAATAAAGTTCTTTTTGGTGAAACATAGAAAAATAATTCATTGGGGCCAAACTGAAATCTCTAAGTACAATATATTTCATATTTTGTGTCAGTTTTTCTATTATAATACATCTAGAAGACACTCTGTAATACTTTAAAGGCAATAATGTTTTTAAAATTATCACTTTTTTGTCTTTTTGAGACAGGGTTTCACTATGAGGTTCAGGCTGGTCTTAAGTCCACATTGTAGCATAGGCTGGTCTCGAACTCATAACAATTCTCCTGCCTCAAACCACCATGCCTGGTTTAAAAGCAATAATGTTTTAACCATCTATGAAAGAAACAATGACAACAAGTCAAATAATCAAAGTTCTAGGCCAAGGAAATATAAAGATTTGAAAGTAACCCCAACAGGTAAGTCATAGATATAATAAAGCACACTATAATTTCAGTAAAATATTTTTTATGGAACATGCATAAAGGGTGTAAAGAAATCCAAAATATATGAACATTTATTTATTTACATAATACTAATTCAATTAATACCACCTTTTCTGTTTGGTAACTATGCTAAGCTTAATTATCTGCGTATTTTCAAAGTCCTACATTTTTCTTGGTTGTAAGTGTTTAGTGATAGTTTCAAGTGAGTATACTTTTAATATATACAATCACTAGGAAATTATGCTGCTTTCCATCATGTGTGGGCCTGGTCTTCAAAAGTGACTTTTAAGGCTTCTTGATAGAAGGTCTGTGGAGATTTGATTTGCTATTATATAATAGGGGAAACCAGAAATTCTTGCGTATAGAAACAATGTCTTCATTAGCCAGAAGTTCAAACACAAAAGGCCAGAATAGTTAACGACCAGAGCATCACCAGCTCTAGCAGGAGACAGAGGGCTAGCAGGTTGTTTGATGTGTATAAACCACCTGGTTGGAAAGGAAATTGGATGTTCTGATAACTTCTTCTGAACCCTTAAGTGTTTAGTGTAACAGTGCACCGTACAAATTTCCAAGAACCACAATGTGAAAATGATAAGATAGTGACCTAAGAAACCTCAAAGGAAGCCGGAAGTGATTCTCCTGGATGAAGAAGGGAAAGTGAGAGAAGAAGGCTGTAGTAGAGAGCCAGCCACGGCCACAGAAAATTCTCTTTGCAAATGAATTCATGTGGTTAATGGTCCGGATTTTTAGTTCTTTCTTTTTTTTCCCCTTCTTCTCTGTTGTTTTCCTGTACTGTAGCACAAAGTGCTTATGAAAATATTCCAGTAACTTTACGAACAGAACATAACCCAGTGAATTTATCATTGCAGGTGCTAACTGTATATTTATTTTATGCATTCATCCCTGCTTCATTTTAACATATTTAATGCACATCTGCTGCATCAAGAGTTTTCTAGGTAGTACATGAAAGAGGACAAAGGAATAATACTTTGGAGTAGGATAACGGCAACAAATTTGACTGCGTGACAGCTGTCTGTTTAACCTGGTATGGAAACTTTCACATCTTCTGCTGTCCATGCTACCACTGGAGAAAGAAAATCTAGTTAAGTAACTGGCGCAAGGTTACACAGCAAGTAGAGGTACAAACCTAGCCAAATGCAACCCAGCTTTGTGTCAATATTAAGTTCTCAACTGCTGTTCTCTAGCTATCCGTGATTCTTTGGCTCTTTCCGGAGGCAAGGAAAACAAGAATTTCCCTCACTTTTATGTGTGTGTAAAGGCAAGATCGTGCTGTTAGTTCTCAGGCTGTTTTCTAAGATCTGGCCTGATCAGCCAGCTCCGAATGCCTGTAGCAAGACCTTCTCAGCCAGGATCTGAAGGGGGAGGAGAAACAGGCGGATGTTTTTCACCTGGACGTTAGGGTGATGGAAGGGAACAAAAGCAGGGTTGGCTAAAGCTCTGGCCACTTGTCCTAACCTTGGCGCTGCCTGGAGTGGCACCGTAATTCTGCTGGCTCTGAAGTGGACTTCCTTCCCAGCCCGAGTTTTCAAGGACAAAACAGGGTGACAGGACGTGTCCCTGTGTAGATGCTTTTACTTGGAATACTTTTCTTACAATTTTGGGGAAATCATGAGCCAGGGTAATCGGGGTTGTACTTCTGATGATGATAGGTTGAGTTCTTGTCAGGGGAGAGGCAAACCCGAGCACAGCGTGGCGGGACCAGGCATCTTCTCGACATACAAGGGGTCACAGAAGTGACGTGGATGTTCACCAAAATCTTAATACCTCTCAGAAAAACTCAATCTCTCTTGGAGGACACTTACCGTGTCATTCTTGACCCTTTTCGAATCAGTTTTGAAAGTCCATTTTCATGACTGTCTTGACTTGCAATATCGTGATGGCCTCAATGTCCCGAATCTATTCAAGACATTTACTTTCCATGGTCATTCTGATGTTGAAGAAGAGCCAGAAGTCACAAGATGCCAAATACAGTGAGTGAGGTGGATGAGGACACACTGTCATTCTTTTATGAGCCTGCCTTTGTGCTGCTTGGATGGCACTTAGCAATATTCACTGTATTTTCTAATCACACTTCATAATTTCATGAAAGAGGACTTTCAGAACTGCTTTAGACCAGGGGTGAGAATGATGAGGCAAGTGTGTTTGCAGAAGGGGAAGTAACTGGAGGGGCATTCATGACAATGTATCCTCCTGGGATAAAATTTTTAAAATTTGAATATTCAATGCATTTTTCAATCACTCCTTATACTTATGGAAATTAAATGAATTTCTGATTTCTGGAACTATGACTTATAGGACACTGTGCTTACAGAAGATAGCACCGAACAAAATTAATTTCTTAGGATTGTGTAAAAAATACAGGAAACATCAGTTCTTTGATTTTCCAGGGATTCCTGTCTTCTAAGAGATTTGGGGGATATCTTGGAAATTTCCTTTGTCAATATGGCATAAATTGTCAGAAGGGTGCTCTGAGTTCCTGCTCCTGTGCTGCTGTTCCCAGATGAGATTCTCTCTGCACATGGGGACTTTGACTCCCTATAGCAGTGTCTCTGACCTCATCTCCAGTGGACCCTAGCAGGTCCAACGGCTGGGTGTTAAAGTGGTTTGAGAGAGTTTGAGCTGTTTGCATGTGTGGCCACCAGCTGCGCAAGTCACTTGCTAAAGCTTATCATGAATATTCAAGTCTCTCTTTCAAAGATCAATTAAGAAGCTTCTAGAATGAAACCACCTGTGAGGAAGGCTGTTTAACTAGTTATGAGATAAGCTGCCATTCGCTCTTCTGACCTCTTGATGCTTAAAGGATCATTTCACCAAGCAGAGAATGTCACTTACAACATGTAATTTTCAACTGTCTGTTATGTGCACATCTAAACTGTTGCCCTGGATTTCAGAAGGACTGCTTCTCCACAGAGGGGGCCATTGTTATACTGGCCTCAGACTCAACTTTTTGCACAGAATTTCCACCTCATCAAGCAAATTTGAGACCCATCAAATGGAGTGCATGGCCCATCTTTAAAACAGGACAACTTCCCTTAATGTTTTTATGCTATAAGGCATCCTAAAGGCACATAGGACTTTGAGAATGAGCATTATAAAAATGTATGTATAGAAAATCACCATATAAAAGTTAAGTAGCCCCACGGATTGCTTCACTATAAAAATCATCAACTATTTCAACCAGTGAAATAACTGAATATGGTGTTTTCTTCCCTCTGAGTGCTCCCTAGCTTTCCTTCCAGCCAATACATGTAGTCATTCTTGACGAAATAAAGTGAGTTTAGGATTCAGCATAACACTACATTTTTATATTGATATATATATAAAATTTTAAATCATAGACACATTGGCAAAGTGTACTTGCCTTAAGCATACTGATGGTAGGGCTTATAATAAAGCAGTTGTCATGCCTAGGAGAGACTGAGCGAGGCATAATCTGATTAGTAAAATATGATTACCTACATTAGCCTCTCTAAATAGAATTGTTCTCCTTCACTGAGGAAGGGGAGAGCCATGTTCTCAGGATGTAAGATGCAATAAACACAGAACTCTAAGCAGACCATTGACTCGCCCTGTATAGACACAGTCTTGGTAATGACTTGGTGGTGAACTGTAACAATGGCATCTCCATCAGGCCAGCATAAGGAAGACGGCTGCTCCTTCTGGGTGACACGGTGCTTAGCTTGTTTTGTAAACTACGAATTTTATTTTGGCATAAAGAAATTGCTATGGTGACTTGTTGCCTTTCTGGAACAGCCAAGAACATCAAAATTCATTGTTGCATGAAACGAGAATCAAATGTGTAATCAGCTTAAGAGAAACAACAGAAGAAACATCCAAGAAAAAATATATAGATATCTTTGTAGAGAAGTTATCTCCTTTAAATTACCCTTACCATAGGATTGAGCTTTTCATGGCTGAAGATGCAGTAATAGGAACTGCTTGAGTTAAGAATTCATAGTAATCCATACAGCTATATATGACTGCTGCATATTGTGTAACCCCAAAGCCCATATATTAAAGGCTGGCTCCCAGCCTGTAGTGTTATTGGGAGTTGGTGCAACTTAGAGAGGTGGATCCTAGGAGAAGGAAGTGAGATCATTGGGGGCGTGCCCCTGAAAGAGACATTGGCTACTTCTGGTGTGCCTTTGCTTCCCTGCCACCACAAAGTTAGTAAATATCCTCCAAACCATGCTCTATGTCTTAGTTACTGCTTTATAGCTGGGACACAGTAACCAAAACTCACAAGTTAAAAGAGGAACAATTTTAGCTAACAATTGTAGAGGATTCAGTCCCTCATCCATTGGCTCCAAGACAGGGAGCAGGACAGAGGAAAAACAGTCCATGGCTGGGAATTCTGGGAGCAGCAACAAACCTGTGTTCCTTCTTCCCCTTTCTTTCCATTCCATTCAGGCCACCAGCCTTTTGGTTGGTGCCACCCACACCTAGAGTGGAGCATGTCTTCAGTAAATCCATCCAACCACACATGGAAGTATGCCAGTCCAGTCATGGATTGAACCACTAGCACACCTTTTAACCCAGTATCACTCTCCCATGATCTGCCCATCCTATCTATGAGTGCGTGAGTCTTTGGAGGACATCTTCAATACAAGTCCTAACACTCTGCCATGATGTATTATATAGCTATCCACCCAAAGCTGCAGGACCAAGTGACCCTGGACTGAAGTGATGACCTAAAATAACCCTTTCTTCCTTCTGAGTTGATTATTTCAGGTATTTTTTAACAAAAAGCTGCTATGGAGACCATGATGCTGTGCACAGCATCCAGTAGTTTTGTTTGGAGTCATAGTTTTAACTTTATATCTAACATCATCCTGAGTAGAATTGATTGAATAAACACCTTTGGTATGTGCCTTCATGAGCAAGCCCTTCATCTCTGCACTGTGACAGCAGTAAGGCATGGTAGTTAAAAGTAAAACCAGGGGGTCAGCTGCTTGGCCTTGAGTCCTATTTTAATTTCTAACTAGCTAAATGACTTTGAACAAATTAAGTCATTGAAGTTCACGATGCCCCAGATCCTCATCTCTAGGCAGAAGCGATAATAGCGCATACTTGTTTAAGCAGCTGTGAATGTTAACCAAGAGCCCTTTCACAGTGGCTGGTATATAATAAAGGAAAGCTCTAGGTAATAACTACTGTTATTGTTTATAAATCTATATAACTTTCAAAGTACCAAGGACACATCACTCTTTCATAATAAGTATTAGTGTAACCTGAAAATTTCTTTGTACTATCAATATACATATTCTGTGATTCAAAACTCCCTTTTTTCTTTAACAAAGGAAATACCTTTTGTGTGAGTTCTTTTTCCCTCCATAAACAAAGTCATTAAGAGAGAAAAGTCTAACACGAGAACAAAAGTATGGTACTTTTTATTTCGGTAGGCTCTCTACTTATTCTGTGAAAATGAAAATCCAATTTTTTAAATCAAAGAAGCAATTTCACATGTAATATCACTTGGCATTTGCTTTGTTGAACACTTGAAGGTAAAACCAATTCTTTGGTTATTAGACTTGAGTTTCACTTCAAACATAAGTTATAGCAGCTAAACGGAATTAATTTAGGAAGCAAAAGAGAAGTTTTCTTAATCATGCCTAGCTGAATAATGACCTCAGCCGTTACCCATCTTCCAAAGCCAGCAAATCTAAATAGGCTGGATTCCGCTGTAGGGAAGAAGCAGGAAGCTTTTAAGGAGGCAGCAGAGGGAGGGACCCGCAGTTTCCACCCCACAGTGCCTGCAGTGTGAAGGTGTGGAGTCAAAACATAGCGTGTCCTGCATCAGACTCTGAGGCACTTGCTGTTCAAAGGTCTATAGGGCGACTCAGTAAATGTGAACAGCAACTAGGAAAGATCGTGGGAGAAAAGGGAAAGAAGCAAAGTACAGGGGGAATAAGGTCAAAGCCAAGGGTGAGAGTAATTTAAATCAGGACAGAGAAAATGAAAACTGAGAAATGATGTGCTTTTACCCAGACCCTTTGTGAGAAAATCAGAAAGAAAGAAATTTCATTGTAAAAACAGCAAAGAGGAAAGAAAAGTGCCTTGCCTAGAGCAGACTATTCCTACACAGCTACCTCTGTCTAAAACTTCTAGAGGTAATGGGCATAGTATATATATTAGACAGTCTATATAAACAAGAGAAGTGCATTGGCTACATACACATACATGCACACATGCCTAACTATCCATACAAGTACCAGACCACAGGAAACTACATGCTTATACATATTTGAACTTAAAAAGTGGCAATCAGTAATCTTTGACTAAAAACAAAGTTCTCTATCATGATTACAAAGTTTAACTGAAATAAAGGCAGTGCAGTTATCCCCAAAGTTAAAATAACAGACTCCTTTCACCCTCAGGAGGCTATGAAATGATTCACAGAGTGGACTCAGAACTGAAGGAGAAATGCATGAATGAACTAATGATTGGGTTCTGAGGCTTTGAAGTATGGAGCTGAGGTGGGGAAA
This sequence comes from Dinomys branickii, assembly GCA_004027595.1. Classification (NCBI taxonomy): domain Eukaryota; kingdom Metazoa; phylum Chordata; class Mammalia; order Rodentia; family Dinomyidae; genus Dinomys; species Dinomys branickii. The sequence continues at coordinate 99,029 of PVLD010002900.1, forward strand.
CCTATGAGAAATATTTTAAGCTTACTGGGCCCCTGAGAACCCCAGCCCTAACCCTCCCCCTCTAACTCCTGGAAACTCCATTGCTCTATTTAAAACCCAGGCTAATCTAAAAGCCTACAACTCCATAGTATTTTACTAAAAATTCAATGAGACAATGAAAAAGGTAAAGGTTTAGGCCAGTGTCTATACATAAGTAGCACTCACTTTAATTATACGGATCACCAGCTGGCCCAGCATGGAGGCTGTATCAGACCCAGGTGCAAAGGTCTTGCTTGCTCTATGTTTTTGCTGTCTGCAGATGTCTAAAATTAAAGCTAAGAGACACAATATGCCTTGAAATTACTTTGCTTCCCCAAGGTTTTTGTAGTCCTGACACACAGTTGTAGGTGATATCTCAGGGAGGCCTAAAGGGAAAAGGAAAGGCTGCAAACAAGAAACAAAACCCACTGTACTTTATTATCCTGGCACAGTTGTGGTCACTTAATAAATTCCCCTTTTAAGCCCGTCTGAGTCATTAAATGAGGATACATTTTTGAGGGCACTAGGACACCCTATTTAATTGCATGGATCCTGCAAGTTATTAAACGAGGCCCTTGTGATTTGGAAACAATTAATGAGTCATTTAATGAATGGCACACCAGTATATTTGGGGAGGCCCAAGTGGCTTGAATGAGTTAGAGCCTGTCCCCAAGTGCATGTATAACAGCAAGAGGGGCACAGTCATTAAAACACATAAAAATAACTCCAACTGGAAGGGACAACAGAGCTGGTCACCACATAAAGAATATACATATTTAAAAAGGGGTGCTGCCATTTAAACGTTGCACAGAGACCTTTAAATTGTGAACCAAAAGTGAACACTACCCTTGAATTATCTTTCCAATAAATCAAATATTCAAAACTTGGACTCCATTATATTACCATATAGACATTTCCCAGAGGTATGCACTACTTGTTTTTAATGCCGTCTACAAGATCATACACGGGCTAAACTTAAAAAAATAATAAAAAAGAAAAGATTTCTATGGAATGACCCTTAGTTATTTAATTAATGTTTCTAAAAGCTAAACTTCCTGCAGTGTAGCTTCCAGAGAAGGTTGCTTGGCATTTTCCAAACCATGACACAGCCTCTCTCATTCTTTATACTCTAATCGAATGTGCTTGTTATGTGATGCAGTACGTTGGGACACTTCTATCTCATCTCTCTCTATAACGGCATTTTTAGTAACTGAAATTTCCTTGATTGTTACAAGCCTCACCCAATCTCTCTTTACCTCCCTGAGGTACAGCCAATCCTGTCCCCCCAATCTCCCATCTGACGCTCTCCACAGGTGTCAGTCTCTTGGTCACCTAGATCCGCACACGTGTGATCTTCCCCAACACTGTTCTTTCTCTGTTCCACTGGCCTAACAATGTGTTATTCATCTTATAGCAAATTCTCCTGCTGGTGGCTAGCGGGCTGTGGTGTATATAATAGTGTCCCCCCACCTGCTTCTCTCCTGCCCTCGCCCTCAGCCTCCTTCAGATTCCCATCTCCTTAAACACCTAACTCAGCTACTGCAGTCTGCCATAGGCAATCCACTCCTGTTCATTTTTAATCATTGGTCTGCAGGCTGCAAAAACAGGGGGTAAAAATCAATCAACAGAAGAAAAAGCATTTGACCTGAAAAGTGAAATGGGTAATTTATACCAAGTCCTAGATACATGGGAATCATTTCACCCTCATTTTAACATTCCAAGAATTCATAGGGAGTGAAATTCCTATCACCTTTGATATGACTACAGTTCAATAAATATTTATTAAACAATACTTTCTTATCATACTCTTGGCAAAGCGGATGACTCAGTCTGCTAGCTTATTTTTAAAAATTAACGTAAAATGAAAGCATGAAAGGAAATCTCTTCAAAATGTGGATGCTTTAATTATGGCAAACCCATTAATAATTTCTCACTGGTGGACACCACAAAGCACAGCACACCGTTGGAAGCAGAGTGATGGGCATGTTCCTTCACAGGACTGCACAGCAAAATGCAATTAAAAAATTACACATGACAGAGTGCAGGCTGGCCAAAAGTAACTCAAAATCTTGTTTCCTTCTTTTGTTTGGCTGGCTCAGCAGTAATGTCTTCTGTAGACAGCTTATATCCTGCTGACGCTCCGTGTATAACTGTAAAAAGCCGTTCACCCTATTTCAAGCAATAGCTATTTTACTTCCACTTTTGTGTCAAGTAACCTCAGTAGCACTTTTACATGAGAGGAAAATACAACCTCTGCTAGGACGTGTTTGGAGACAGTTCCTGTTATTTCAATTTTTTAATAATTGAGAGTGCATTTATATTTCACATCTGTAGCATGTACTTGTGACCACATTTGCGCACGCGTGTGTGTGCGCGCGCACACACACACACACACACACACACACACAATTTATTTGCCTGCAGCACTGGAGCCAATCTTTCCCTCCAATAAATTATTATCTAAGTCTCAGTCACTGGTTTCTCTGATGAGAAGAGTTTCACTGAATACCAATGACCATATTTATAGAGCATCTTATCAGTAACTACAAAAATGATATTAAAAGATTTTAAAACACACATCTAATATCTGAAGCACTGCTTTTAAAGTACTGTGTTCAGAGTGTCTTGAGGTGTTCTTGGGTCCCTTTCAGTAGGCTGTCAGGTCAACAACAGTTTTGTAACAATACAAAGACAGTATGTCTTTGTCCCAGAATATAGTGGGGTTTCTGAAGGTTGTGTGGGTTCTGTGAAAGTATAAGGTAGAGTATGCAGTAAATGTGCAAATCTACTAACTTCTGTTAAGCTAAATGTGAAAGAAATTAACAAAAACAAAAATGTTGTCACCTTTCTAAGTTTTTGTTTTCAGAAATACAGCGTTTTTTTAATGTCATTTATATAAATATGTAGGTTTATTATTTTAATGGATTAAAAGAAATTTCTGAATTTCTCATTTTTAATTCCTACTATAGTAAATATTGAGGTATAAATCACACTGCTAAAGCCTCCATAATTTTTAAAATTTTAAAGAGATTCTGAGCCATAAATAGTAAGCCTGGCGTAATGATATACACCTGCAATCTCATCTACATGGGAGGCTGAAGCAAGAAGATTGTAAGTTTGAAGTCAGCCTGGGCAACTTAGCAAGACCATATCTCAAAATAAAAATAAGCACAGGGTGGAGATGTAGCTCAGTGGGAACATGCCCCTGAGGTTCATCCCCAGTACCACTAAATGTAGATGACTTTCTAACAATGAATTGAAGTGAAGGAAGTTGGATGATGTATTGAGCAGCTTGCTGTTGCTGGAGAAAAACACCTGACACTACAATTTAAGGGAGAAAAGGTTTATTTTGGCTGATGGTTTCAGAGGGTGTGGTCCATGGTCAGCAGGCTCCAAGGCCAACATCATGGGGGTGGAGGTTGTGGAGGCAGAAGGCTGCTCAACTCATGGTATCCTGGCAAGCAGAGATCAGGGGAAAAGAACAGCAGAAGGGGCTGGGATCAGATGGAGTCCCTCAGATCACACCTCCAGGACCCACATCTGCAATTAGGCCCCTTTCCTTTCAGCCATGACCTCATCAATAGATGAGTGATAGAGACACAGAATTTGATCCAAAATGATTCAAATAAATCTTACTTTCCACAACTGCCCTTCTTCGTATGGTATTTTCAATTCCGAAAAAAAAAAAAAAAACGCCACAGGAAAGGAGAAGCCAAAATATTGCTCTAAGATTGCACTCTTTAAACTATTTTAATAGTCAAGAAGAAGAGCACACAAACACATCAGTGAATTCTCAATCTTCCTTCATCCTGCTCACTGTGACTGACAAGTCATTGGAGATGAACCACTATACACTAATGTAGCGAGCAGAGAAACCTACAGAGATGTGAAATAGAGAATAAGATGATAATTTTCCAATTTGCAAGTTCATTGTATGGATTTTAAATGGGAACAAAATATAATTTTAAAAAGGTCAAGTTTTCAAAATCCATATGGCACCCACACAGGCGATCTCTCCTCTCATTAAAAACCTAACATTCTTTTCATCACTCCTTATAAGACCCATTCCCAACCTTCTGTTTTTTCTCAATAAATTCTGGTGGCTAAATTTTCCTTTGAAATGTATGATAAACAAACTGAAACACAAGCAACCGGTCTAAAATGGGACTGGCATTTTGTTTGTTACTTATATTGGACTGCTGTGAACCTGCTCAAGGTGTAACTTTGGCTGACTTCATTTGTATTGCCCAACATTGAATTTACACTAAATAAGTCTTTTAACACAGGCAACTGTTTATTTAAATCTCATGCATCTTTCAATAGTTGTTTCTTTGAATCCAAGTGCAAAGCTTAATAATTGTCAAACTGGGCCTGTTAATGTATGTCAACTTGAAAGGATTAAGAAAGGCTAGGAGACTAACAGAGCACAGTTCTGGGTGTGTCGGTGGGTGACACACAGGAAGAAAGTCTCACCCCAGATGTACACGTGCTGCTCAATCGAACACAGATTCATCCCACATGAGTGGCACCAAGCAAGCAGCTTGTAACCTGAATGTGATAATAAGGAAGGGAAGAGGGAAGTATCCCCATTTCTCAAGAGCTTCAGTCTCTACCACCACCTTGGGATGTTGGTCTCGTTTCTTCAGCCTTTCCTCACGCAGCCACTCACACAGGGGACTTTACAATGAGCTTCCAGGCCTTTGGCCTTGGACCAGTGATGTGTCCTTGAGGCCTCTTCTGTGGTGGCTTCCATCTTCTCAGCCTCTCCGCTACACAGAGGGCCATTGTGGACGGTCTACGTCTTATCCTGCAGATGCCATCATGGACTTTCCAACATCAGGCCTTCTCAGCCCACCTAATAAATACTCTTGCGTAATTACACATATATTTTCCATTGGTTCTGTTCTGCTAGAGTACTCTAATTAATACATGACCATTTTATACTATTACATTTGATGCATCAATTCAGCTGTAGCACACAGCTATTTAAGGAAGCAAGACAACACAGCTGAGAAGGAATCCCCAGCTTACGGCTTCAGACAGAATGAAGTCTAAATCCTGGATGCAATTTCTCCAAAGCTAGACTAACTCCCTTTCCCCTTTCCATCATTAACCTAAACATGTCTTTGAGCTCCTGGTATTGACGATTTTCTGGACATCTTCTTTTCCATAATTATAGACCGTAAAATATCTTGCACCTTTTGTATTCACTGACATAGTCAGTTCTAGACTCTCATCACAGAATAGTAGAGAGCAAGGAAGATAATGACTGAGAAGCACCTGGAGTCTGACACAAAGTGATTGAAATCAATGTTACTTTTTGTTCTTCTTTCTTCCTATTATTAGATTTCATTCTGAGAATCCGTGGGAGAAATACATGTAAATAAAATGTGTAAGATCTTATAAGGAAAAATAAACAACTTGGACTTTGTGTAGGTTGGTCTGAATCCAGCACTATGAATATTTAAACCACTTCAAGAAGAGCCAGCGTTCCATAGTTTGAGAATCTACCAAGAGAAAAGTCTACTACTATTCACTTACCTACATAATTGTTAGGTGCTCAATATCCACTTTAATAGAACCAGCCAAAATTTAACACATGAACTTGAGCTGTAACCAGCAGACAAAACCTTCCCTAAACAGACGCCTGATGGCATAAGATCATGGCGTGAGAAAGGATTAGGGTCAATATTTTGAGTTCTCTTTTCAGACGTGAAAAATTATAGGAAATGGGAAGTTTAATTCTCAGTTTTAATTAGCTGTCTTATTTTTTTTATCCTCTAAATGAAGGGATCTGTTTTTCCTCATAGGTGCTGCAGAATTTGAATCCCTAGATTCACGGTGATTCACTGGCTAATGATATAAGCCGAGCTGAGAATGAGTACTTATTAAAGACTAGGCAACATGCCTAAAGCCTGGGCATCTATAAAAAAACTAAGGAAGTTCAAGATTAAAGTAAGGTAAAAAAGGACACATCCTACCCAAACGGCCGATTCAACAATGGTTGGATTTAAGATTTTTCCAGTTTATGATGATTGTAAAAAAGGTAATGTATCCAGATGAAATGGCTCTTTAAAATCTGGTTACAATCCCCAGCACCACAATAATAATAAAAATAGTAATAATTTCTTTTTTTTTTTTTTTTTTTGGCGGTACTGGGGATCGAACTCAGGATCCTGCGCTTGCTAGGCAGGTGCTTATTCCACTGAGCTATATCCCCTGCCCAGTAATAATTTCTTAATTGGGATCTTTTCCCAGGCTAGGGATACTCAGATAATCACTTCTGACAGTGGTAGGCAGTAGCAAGGAACCCTGGCTCTGAGTCAGCCACACACCCTGGAGGGTGAAGGACCAATACTCTACTGAGCACTTTGTGCTAACTTACGACTTTCAGTAGGTTGAATGTATTAATGACATTTTTCCTTTAGAGCATTTCAGATTATAATGGTCTTCAGCCAATGTAACCCTTGTCATAAATTGAGGAGCATGTGTATTTGTGGAGGAGAAGCTCTGTGCTCTCCTCCCCATGCTATGGCTTGAGTTTGCTGTTAACTCTAAGAAAATCAAAATGTCTAGTGAGGATCATTCAAAATATGTGATACCCCACAAAAACTCCTGGAGTTCATTTTACACGCCCTTTACCACGTGTAGGAGATAACAGAGTAATTTGATGTTGAAAAATATTAATGGACAAAACAAAAAGTAATTTGCTTTGCAATGAAAGAAAAATTGAATTGGGGACACTCTGCAGTGGGATTAATACATCAGAAAAAACTTCAAGTATTTTAGCTTCAATTAAATAGCCGGGGAGACGATAGCTCTTGGAGGGCTTAATGTCAGCAAATGCCAGTGACTACATTATACATTAGAGACGTTTACCCAGAACAGAACACCACCATTTTCCAAAGACTTTCTTTGGAAATCTTATCACTGCTAGAAAATTATTCTGCTTAAATGTGACTCAAGATGCTCTTTACTAATGTAATATGCAATTTTCTAAATTTCTAAGTGTTTATGCTCTTTTCACAGAAAACACACAGTAACAATCTAATAATCAGGAAAGATTTTATAAATTTTTAATTAAGTATAATAAGATAAAGATTGTAAAATATCCAAAATACTTTAAGGTAATATCATTTCAGTCTTCTGCTTTGACATCAGCAGTGGTCATGAACAGTATTTGGAGAAGCTGATAAAATTGCATATGACACCCATGGGGTTGTCCTTTAATCTTTATATGTACATGTGTTACAGCTGATAGTTTGCAAAGAGTGTAAATTGTGTAGTTTATAAAGCAGTAGTCCCAACTTATGTTTAATTACTCGTCAAATTCTCTCAAGCTCAGTCCCACTGTTAATGTCTTCATTATCTGTATTCTCTGATTCAAGGCTTCAAAACGGGAGTGTTGATTCTGGTAGCACATTTTCCAGCTTCAACCCCACCCAAAGCATTTCCTGGTATTGTGCTAGGCAGAACATAGTATGTCCCTGAGCACTAACTCATGTTAAAGACCAAGTAAGAAGGAGAGAAAACCTATTACAGCTTTAGTGAATATACAGCAACAACCGTAATGTTAAGTAACAGGCTAATCTGTTATGATAAAGTTCAAAAAATACTGACACAATGTGGTTATGGGTTTATTTTTCTCTTCAGAGGCAGGCAGTAGGAAAAGATGTGTGTTTTTGCTCCATAAGCTCTTACTGGGATATGATACCTTCCACTTCATTGTTCCAGCTTAAATGAACAACTGAAGCCAGATTCCCATGGCTGAGATTCCAGCCCACAGGGAGGCAATGTTCCTCGAGGGATCAATAAGGACTTTGTACACGTCACTTTTAGTTGTGATTGGCAAAGGCCTGTTCACAAGGCTATGCCTAGGTGCATGGGTAGGCGAGAAGAAAATATCACCATTAGCTAAATACTCCTGTGAAGAATGAAAAAGATTATTACTTTGGAAGACAGGGAAACTGGATTTGGAAGCCATAGAGAGCACGTTAATACAGTGTAACAGAAATAATGGTGGTCCAGGAAAGCTTGTCCTGCCCCAGTTCCATTACTGATGACTATGTGCATGCATTTGGGAAGTCATTTAGGGTCACTCTCTCCTTTCTCTTTCTCTCTCTATATATGTTTACTCATCTATAAAATACTTTTGATCTGAGTATTGCTAATGCAAATGTAATTTCATCACCACAGAATTCAACAATGAACTATATTCAGTGGGACTTGAACACCTTGTGGAGTTCATTTTTGAATCCTTGACTGAATTTGTATTTTAAATAAGATCACCTATTTTCTAGGTCTCTTTCTAATTAGCCGGTCTATGGTTAAAATTAATTTAATGGCTAGAAGATCAGATATGGTTAGAACTTATTCTTCTGCTTCTTTAAAAGGACCTGTGATATAAAAGCACTGCTGGGAAGTCTCTTCAGTTAGCCAAAAGTGAAGAATATTTAACATGATAACATTCCTAGGTGCTACAGGCAGAAATGCTTTATCTGCTATGTACCTAGTCATACTGCAGGATTTAAATATGACAAAGTTGGGGAAATACTGTGAAATTAAACTGAACAGCGCTGATATGTGGTTTTATAACTAGTCACTTCAAGGAATGATTCTCTCATAATCCATCAAATGTAACAACGCTTTGATTCCTCTTAAAGAGTTAGTTTTTATAATCATTTCTTTTGATAAAAGACATACCAGCAGTATATTGTTAGTTGAGAAACAAACAAACACAAATCCCAGCTCTGTATACATTTCACTTTATCAACTTGGAGAAATCATTTCTGTACAGATTTTCAAATGTTACTGTCTTAAGTTTTTCTTCTTGGTTTCCAATCACCTTCTAAGTCAGCAGAAGTCACTTTGCCACCCATGGAAAAGATCTCCAACTCTGCAATCTCAACCCTTTCCCTCCTGACCCAGGTGTTCCCCTTCCGGTTTCTTTAACTATTTTCCAAGAGCCAGAGTATAAAAAGAATCTGAAAACCCAAAATGAGGAAGGATGAGTAATGGACCAGTGTTTGGATTTATAACCCCACCATTGCTTATCTGCTACTTTCTTAAGAGTGAACCTAAAGAAAATACTCCAGGCAAATAATGCTAAGGTCATTTCTTCAAGTAAATAGCCACAAAATGTGAAGAATAAATTGGAGTTGAAAACCTTTGCATATATAAAAAATTCAATGTGGTGAGCTTTTCTTTCTTCACTAAAATATCTAATATTTTATATGATAGTAAACTAGAGAGAGATGACAAAATTTTTTCACTTTCTAGATTCTCCAACTCCTAAATTTCATTTCTTCTTGACAAGAAATTATACAGTTGAAGGGAATAGAAACGTGCTGCTGTTCTTTGAAAACTTCCCAAACTTTCATGACACTCTCTCCAGATTTTCCTCTGGTTCCCTGGATAAGCGCTTGGGTGTTCTAGTCTCATTATTCCTCTCCCTGAAGTACGTTTTCCTCCAACTGTACTGTGCTAATATCACATCTCTTCCTCAAAGTCTGAGTACAAAATCGATTTTTCTTTCCCCAAGAAGCCTTGACTAAATCTCCCTCAGCCTCCAAAAAGGAAATTCTCTTTTCTGCATCTGACTCTCTGCTCAGGTCCTTAGCAAGGGGACCTGATCTCCAGCATATTGTACTTTGTAGCCTTAAGTGCCTGTGCATTCTAATTATCCTCTCTCAGGCTCCCAGGAACCTGCGGCCATTCCCCATGCTAGTGAGTCTTGACAAAGCACAGATTCCACAGTCGTCTTTGAATCTGCAGTGGAGGAAACATGGAGGAGGGAGCGAGGCAGTGATTAATAGACCCACACGGAACTCGGAAAGACCCTTTATGTTTCTGAAAAAATGACTTACTTTCCTTGATTCTACAGAGGAAGTTCAATGGTTTCAAAGAGACTTTTTCTACCTTTGCCTCACGTGCGTTATTTCTAACCGGAAGGGCGAGGCTTTATCTTCAATGTTCCGCATGTTCCCGTCTCTTGCTATTTTCCTGCTACTATGTTCAACCCTCAGCCTGCACGCCCAGGAGCAGTCCTTACTGATCTCACTGCAGGCGTAAGGAGATACATAAGTAACCGCGACCATAAGTGCTGCGGAACTCTGCTAGAAAGCTATCTGTTGGCTTAATCTTATTTCAGTATGAAAATCTTTGTACATTTCTTCTACTGCCTGCTGAATCGACCCGTTCTCCACTTGCCTTGACCACCAAGAGGCAGGTCTTGAAATTTTAAGAATATGGAAACCTAACTCTAAGATTTAGAAACAGCTTTCCGGATCATTTATGATACATCCTCATAAGGGATGGACTAATTTTCAAGAATCTAATCCTAAATCCTTTTTTTAAACCCAGACCAATTTAGGCAGTGGAAACTGATTTTTGCAGTACCAAACAAATGAGACAGAATTTCTTATGATGTAATTTTTTAATGAAAAAGTAAATTTTATACATTGTTTAGTGATTTTTTTTTTGCAGTAATAGGGATTCAACCCAGGGGGCGCTCCATCACTGAGCAAAATCACCCACTCCTTTTAGTTCTTATTTTCAGATAGGGTCTTGCTAAATTGCCCCCACCGGCCTCCAGCTAACATGGACTTGCCATAGCCTTCCAAGTAGTTGGATTATCAGTGTGCCTGGAATAACATTTTTGATAAACGTTTTTGGTCGAGTCCAGAGTCACCGAAAGTGTACCGCTAGTCCACAATGCAAGAGGAGGTCATACTCTGACTAGCATTCGATTAACGACATGATTCTCCACTCGGGAAAGCAGGATTAGACCTACATTGTGTTTTCGTCGAAAGTGTACCGCTAGTCCACAATGCAAGAGGAGGTCATACTCTGACTAGCATTCGATTAACGACATGATTCTCCACTCGGGAAAGCAGGATTAGACCTACATTGTGTTTTCGTCTAGAATCATCATCTATAAAACCAGACAAGCAAACAAACCACTCAGCTGAGTCTGCAGCGTAATAAGCAAAGAATTAGCCAATATCTTTTACTGTACCCCACCTGTCTCTAGGCTACTCCCATCCTAAAATCCCTGCAGTACAAACCGTAAAATTCACAAGCCAACACCAGCACTGACTTGTAGTGTACTCTGGGGCAGGATAGAACACTGCATGGTCACTCTTGTTTTGAACCCATATTGACCCTTCTGCTGCATTAGAACGTTTTCTGTCAAAACAATTCATCGCTGTCCTATAAACAGCCAAAATGTTCTGTTAGGAGTTTGTGCAATCATCTGAATCAGGATAAAGATTAGGCATGTGATCCTAGACTCTTTCCCGAACACTGGTGACCTTCTAGGAGATCCAGGAAAACTTTCAATGCACATCTCAGGGTGCGACAGAATGAAGTTGTCTATGTTTTAGTTGACTTATAGCAGGGTGTATCTGTGTCCCATGACCAGAGGCCCTCATTCTGGGAGAACACACACCCTGCAGGGAGGTCACAGACATTTACCCAACCCCATCGTTCCCCACCCTGCTTCCCCAGCTCTCTGCCCTGCTCCCTTGACTCCACCCAGCTTCTCAGCTCACAGCTGCCACCCCCTTTCCCTCTGGAGCCCTGGAGGCTCCAAACCACATTTGTGTAGGTGTGGCTGAAACACTTCTGCCCTTACTTAAGATAAGTCATGTCAAAATTATTCAAGCATCTTTCTTTTGAAACTTAAAGGCAAAACTACAAAAACAGAGAAATAAGTACACGATGTTCTTGGGAGAGCAAAACTAACAACTAACACAGACTCCTAATAGCTGGTTATCTCTCTGAGGTCACTGATTCCTATAGGGTTAAGAGGTTACACTGCCCTTTCACATCCTCTAATGGAGCTATCATCCCTGCCAGGCATGCGGACAATCCATGGCTGACACATGCACGTCTCTGAATGCTGCGCATTCCGGGAGGGAACTTCCCCCAAGGATGAAGCTGCCTGGGATGTCTTAGGCAAAGGTTTCCCCACTGCTTCTGTAGAGGCCTCATTCATGTGCTAGATTCTCTTTAGTCTAATGGTCCCAGAAATTCCTTCTCAAACCTGTTGGCTTTTCTGAAGGAAAATAACCTATTCATTATTCGGGCATTCAGGCTAGTAACTCTGCAGAAGTGCCTTTCATTCACTCAGTAACTTTCACTCAGTGCATAGTATGGGCCTGACACTCCTGTGCTGCAGGTACGGAAATGACTAAAGCAGACAGGAATTCCTATCCCCACGTGGTTTCTGCTAAAGATAATGACAGCCAGTAATCTTTACATAACCCAGGCCTGTGGTACTCCACAAAAACAAGTGTATAGGAGGAAAGGCAGAGCAGGAAGAGTATCGGGAGTGTAGCATACATAACTAAACGGGAAATATCCGCATGGCACTCCCTAATAAGATTATATTTGAACAAGAACTTTTTGGTGAAAGAAAATTTTTAAACTCAGGTTACAAAGTTTAGTACTCTGATACAATTAGACACTATCACAAAGGCTGTGGGCTGTTTTCTACATTTGTATTGCTTTCTTTATTTACGCTGTAGTTACTGGAAGGTTTCAAGCTATTGTACTTCCTCATGTGAATATAACGTGCTTACTGGAATGGTGACGCCCTCAAGCATGTGTGTGCTGTATGAGTGAACATTTCTGATCATGAGGTCTTATTTCTTCAGAATGAGAAATGGTGATGTTATTATCCTCGGCTTTGATGTCTCTTCCTTTCTGGGAAAACTAAAAAATGATCACGTTCCAACTTCCGAGAGGATTCCCGCCTGCCTTCTCTCCCAGTTCCAATTTTTACTGTCAGGAAATATTACATCAGTCCATAATGGTAGCAGCCAGACTTCCCGGGGTGATTCTCTCAACTAGACTTCAGTTTACTCAACAATATAGAGGCCATAATACCGGAACCTACCTAAAGGTTGCTGTAAGCACTCCGTGAGACAGTGAGCACAGAGAGAGCAGTTAACATGGAATCTTGCACACAGTAAGCCTATGTATGTATGTATGTACGTATGTATATATGTATATATATATGACCTATTTTCTCTCCTGATATGAGCTAATTTGCAAGCAAATCTTCCATACTATTAATTAGTTGAAGTAGTAGTAGGAGTTTCATGTGCTAACTCTTCATTTACACATACTAGTGCCAGGAAATAACCTCAGCATTTTACATAGGATACTTCAGTTAATTTACTTTTTTTCAGCATATTTAGAGGTGAATAATAGCTACACTGCTTCCCACTTCCAGTTTTGTGACATATTCTGATAGTTTCACCTTATTTCTCATGAAGCACGTTTCGATTCTTTTCTATCTACCTGTACTTGATTTCAGTAATATGTCACATTACCTCATTTATTTCAGTTCTTTGACAATAGGCATTTGCGTAATACCCAAGCTTATTTCTTTGTCTCATTTGTGCAAAACTTGCCACATGATCCTTACTTGCTCTTAAGGAGCATCTTTGACTTTTCTGCATTTTAATTTTAGTCTGCCCAGAAGTTACCTTTTGTCTTAAAATCCCACCATTTAACTTGTATTTGATCTCTTGCTATTGAGAAATGCCCTAACCCCTTGAGTGTTAATTACAAAACTCAGCACAGATACATGCATGTGATGGCATACCAAAGGTTCTGATGACCGTTGCTTTATTGCTTGTCCTTGCATAATTAGTCTTAAAACACATTTTCTGAACATAAAATAAATATATATTTTTATATTTTCTGAATGTTAAATAAATGTGTATCTGGCATAATCAGGGTGTTCAAAAATATAATGCAGTGGTATTATATTAAATAAAATAAAAACTCACTATTATAGATAATTAAATATAAATATGTAAATATAGACAATTAAATACATTTTAATATATTATTAAATATTTAAACATCTTTAAATATCAAAAGGAATATAACAACTAACCATATGGTTTATTAACTCATTTAATCCTCGTGAGTTATTAGTGTATTGAACTAATAAGAGAACTATCAGCTTAGAGAAATTAGACTGACTTATTCGTAATTACTAAAGGAGAAAGGGACACAGCCTAAGGAACTTTGAGTTCTCAGACTCAAAGCCTATGCAAAACAATTCTGTTACAATATTCTATAAAATAGAGCTGAAGGGGTTAGCATATACTTAATTAAGAATTACCAAGACTAATCAAATGATACTACAAAAACCAAAATGAAACAAAAATATCTTACATGTTTTAAGATGTACAGTTTCCATGGAAACTTGAATTAATGACAAATACATCTGGTCCTGATGGTTCCTATATAGTTGCTATGTTTTGAAACAGTATTGGAAGAAGAATAAAACATTCTCATCAAAAAAATTATAGGCTCGTGCAGTAAATAGAAATATGTCACGATGTTTTAAAGATGACAAAAATTTCACTGAGTACAGGGGATACCCTTTTCCTGCATCAACAAACTATGTACTAACAGTAGCCTTTACCTGCTCACTGTGTAACTCCTTAACGAAGTCTGAGTAAGACATAATGGTTGAAGTGCTCATCAGCTGTCCATCATACGTTGACACCTGAGATAAATCCAGTTGTCAAGTGGTTTACGCTGGCTTACAGTTTGGGAGGCTTCCACTGTGGTGCACCAGCCCTCACCCCCGGAAGGCTTTGCCATTTCCATCAGTGTAATCCTGGGAACAAGTGTCTAGGACATGGGCCATGGGGACACTTACTGCCCAAATTATGGAAATCATGTTTGGAAATTATGGAAATCATCATTTTCTTTTAGTGAGTGTTATGTTAAACTTTTAAGTGAATTTCTTGGGTCAGAAAATGGATAGACCACAGAAATTTCAGACTAGGAGCAACAACTGGAAGATATTGGCATTTACTTTCTAGAATATGCCAATAGTTCATGGTATTCCTTAATGCTGCAGGCTCCATTTTTTTAATACACAGGAAGATGACTAGAACAACTTTCCCATCTATGTATAAAACTACCCATATGACATGAGCTGGTTCTAATGTCCCCAAATAAGTTATGCTTTTGTTTCTTTGTTTGAGATAGGGTCTAGTTGTACAGTTCAGGCTGCCCCTGATCTCACTACTAGCCGTGGCTGGCCTTGAATTTGAGGCAATCCTCCTGCCTCAGCTTCCTGACTAATGGGATTACAGGCATCACCATGATGCACCATCACGCCCAACAGCTATGCATTCTGGTGGCTGGACTTTATAAGTGACAGGTTTGAACCTAGTCAAGCCACTTCATTTTTTAAAACACTGATGTCTTACAGAGATTTTTATTAGGATCTATTTACTAATATTGATAGCAATCAACCAAATTTCAGATAATGACTTCTTACGATCTTCCAATTGTGAATACATAGATATTTTTTCTATTTTTTCTGAGCTTTTCACAAATGAAACCAGAACTCTTCCCAGGTCATTGTTCTCACATCGAGACTACTTCAGCTACATAAAAGTCATAAAATGATTCTCCTGCTACTCGGATCTACCCAGGAAACTCCTCATCTCTTTTATTTAAATTTCTTTTTTTTTTGGTACCAGGAATCAAATTGAAGCCCTCAAGCTTGCCAAGCAGGTGTTGTGTAGCTGAGCTATATCCCTGGTCCCTGCTCTAATTATTTTACAGATCCAAGAAAACTAAAAATTATCTAGAAGGTAATCTATTTTTTTATTTTAGAGAGAAAAGAACAAAAACAAAGACAAAACCAAAACAATGAAAACAATGCAGAAATTCAACACAAGGTGCTAGGAAATTAATAGTGTTTGTTATATTACACATTGTTATCTTCAAAGTACTCACTCAGATTACCAGATATAGGAAAGCAAAATTGATCAAACAATTAAGCATTAACTGTTCCTTTCAATAAACCCATATAAATTAGCGGTACAGTCATCTTAGCCATCTTGCGTATGCGTATGTGTGTGTGTGTATCTACCTATCTCTTTCTATATGTAAACCTGTATCTATCATCTATCTATACCCCCCTTCAGTCTTTCCTCTATCCTAGTTGTTCTTTCCTTTAAAAAAAGATAAACATAACAATGAAACCGAGTTTCCAAACAAGTTATTAGGACAGTTAAAATAGTTGATACATTATGTACTATAGTCTTTCTAGTAGTTAGGGTAGAAGATACATGCGTGCTGTCTTGTCTATACAGTATTAGCACAAGACTTCCTTTTTAATGAACTAAGAGAAACCAGCTGTATAACTATCTTAACTGTCCTGTATATACAATTTTTTTCCTTTTGTTCTTTCTTCATTTCCCCTTTTCCTATCTCAGTTTGTTTTTTCTTTTGAACAGTGGAATGTAATTTTTTTGAGACATGATTCTCTCTCTTTTCTTTTTTCTTTGCGCTATGATTCCCTTTTTCACTGGTGTGGCGTGAGTGTGCAGAGCTGGTAAAAGAAGCATCTTCGTGTTGGTTGAAATGATATCCAGCAGGGCTGGGACAGAAGCTGAGACCTACTGGGAAAACCAGGAAGGACTCAAGGACATCAAAACGTAGTTGTACATTGTGTGCTCAATGAATGGATGTGAACATTCTGCATTAAAAAAAAAAAAATTCTGTTAAACAACTGTGAAAAATCTGCTTTTTGCTTATTGCTGCCATAATGGGCTGTTCTATAAATGTTCCACTTTTCAAACATTCAGTTGTTTATATAGCATCCTGAGATAACCAAGGCTGAAATGGAACAGTATCAACCTCCAACCAGAGCTTTCATAGCTGTGTGCAGGTACGTGGAGTATTTTAGAGCTTCTTTTATTCCTCATGGGGTTCTGGGATGCTAAATGGCAGGAAAGCAGCAATGTACATGATAAGGAAGTCCAAAAGACATGAAAATACAGAACCAAGGAGACTATCTTTTGGTGCAACAATGAGAGGGCAAGACCCTCACAGCACACAAAAACTTTTGTGCAATTTACAAAGTGAAGTACAGCTCAACTCTCTATGAAGCAAAAAAAATAGATTTCTCAAGAATAAAGAAAAATCATGTTTTCTCCAGCAACTTTCTGAATTCTTGTGCTCAAAAAGAAAGCAAAGTATTTTAACCCCAACTGTAACCTGGCTTCTTATAGTGCAAAGTATGCCCTGAAAAGGAGATACTTGATTGTGCTCATTTGATTTGGACTTCAGGTGAAGAGCCCTTGAGACATCTGGAGCTGTCCCAGGTATGAGTATCCACAGGCCAATTCAAGTATATGCACTTTTCTTGCCCGTCTTTAGCCTCACAGGACCCATGCAGATCACGGTACTGAGAAACATTGGAGGAACTACTTCTCTGGAATTTTGTTCCGTGATTTCAGTTGCTCACAACCATGATCTACAAACATTGAATTGGAAATTCCAAAAGTAAGCAACGTGTAAGTTTCAAACTGCGCACTTGTCTCAGTAGCATGACAGGAGCTCCCACTCCACTGCTTGATCTTCATCAGGATGTAACACATCCTTTACCCAGTGGCCCCACACTGTGTAGACTACATGGACCTGGGCAATTGAGGGAAAGACTGTGTTCACCATACTGTATTACCATATACTGTCATAATAATTCTATTTATTATTTGATATCATTGCCAATCCCTCACTGTGCCTAACTTACAAATTTAACTTTCACAGAGATATGTAGATATAGGGAAAGACGTAATACATATAGGGGTCAGTTCTATCCACAGGTTCAAGCATTCAACAGGGAGTCCTGGAATTTATCTCCTCCAGATAAGACAGACTATGGCATATCCACAAATAATACGACTTTACAATAAATCACAGCAACTGAAATATACACTCTAATATTTACTTCAAAGGTTCTTAAGGAAGATATACAGTAGACAAAATCATATCAAAACTAGGAGACAGGCTTTTCAAGTGTTATTTTCAGATTTTATCTAAAAGCCCCTATCTATTGTATGTCAGATGGGGGCTTATTTTAGCCTAAGACACAAATATAATTAATCATCATGAATCTATTTGGTGTCATATTCAAATAAATGAGTATACTCTGACTTCACAAAATAGCATTTTGTTTCAGTTCATGCACTTTACTGCCCCACTTAAGGTAAAGTAATATACCGTATTATTAATGGACACTTACTTCTAATTTTTCAGAGACCAACATATGTGTTATGCATTTTTATACTTAGTCATATATTTAGCAAATCCAATATTCTTTCTCTTCAACATTAAAAAATATCATTTACTTTTTTAGTTTTTTTTTTAAAAACAAAGTCTCACTATGTAGTGCAAGCTGGCCTTGAATTCGCTTATGTAGCACAGACTCCCTCAAATTCATGGTGATCCTCCTGCCTCAGCTTCCTGAGTATTGGTATTACAGGTATGTAACCACCATGCCCAGCAAAATTACCTTTTAAAAATTATGTTTTGTCTATATTTCTACTCTCAAGAAACGATCAATTTTGCTTTCTGTGGCATCCAACATAGTGCTTGCTTATTACCTTGAATTGAGATTTTCAAAATCTCCTACTACTTTTAATAGAAAAGCTACTAGAATCACTAGATTTTATACGTTTTTACAAAATAGAAACAATAGTCCTTTGCAAGGAAAATAACAAAAATATGTTTAAAAACTTATATTGAATTAAACCAAGGAATGTCTTGCTTCCTTCAGGTAATGAGTGTTTAACTAATTTGAACAAAAATTCTATGCTTTGAGTCATCCGTATAAAATAGGAATGGCTTATAGGAATTTCATATAAGGAATTGCTGTCTGACATACTTACGTTCTTCCAGGGCTGTGTGGGGAGTGGTGCTCTTTTGTAAGCTACGATGCTCTGTGTGATACACTGCTCCTTATAACAGTAAATACAATTTCTTAGCTGCCCAGCTGTGAGTTCACAAGTGGCAAATGCACAATGTTCCATGCAGTGTACCAGTTGGGCAACGGCTCTGCAAAATAATGTCAGCTGGCACCTGTTTCTGAACAATTCCCAGAACTAAATACTGTTTTGAGCTGGGATCAGCACAGATGTCTTTGTCAACACAAATTTTCCACAGACATCTCCTCAAGATCCAAGATTTATCTAAACAAAATCTGGAAGAAAATGGGCCCACAAATATAACAGCACAACATTCACATCTTTAGCATCTCCTATGCCATCAAAAATTGAAAAAGACTATGAAGCTCAATTATAAGCGAGGTGAGTTTGTTTTGAGATTTTCAATATCAAAATCCCCTCCGCTTATACTCTCAACATGAAAGCAGTGGAAAGGCTCCCACTCGTGACTTTATTCAGGTCTCCTGGGAAGAAAACCAGGCACATAAAGAAGATCAGGACCCCGGGGTCTAGGGGCAATTTAAAAGCACAGGACGCAAACCTATAGTAAGATTTAAGAAGCTGGGCTTACTCTTGGCAGGATGTAAACAGAACCTGCACCATTTGTAGCCCTTTTTGCCCTGACTGGGAAGTTTCACATTTTTAAGAAAAGAGAAAAGAGCTGTGATAGGAGAGGTGATGTTTAGCATATGTAGTGTAAATTCTTTTCATAGGACTACATAAAGCCAGTAAGGTTTCTCATTCATGATTAATGAGCTGATTCAAATTCTCAAAACTTGAACACAAATTAAGAGAACACTTTCTGTCCTTCTTTTTGGGGTCTCTGGTGGGAGGGCAGAACATTATAGAAAGAGCACGTGGGGAAGCAGAAGTGCTTCTCTCAGGGGCAGGAAATGAGAAAATGGAAGAGGAGGGATGAGGCTTCCCTATCTTCTCAAAGGTACACTTGACTCTTCCAAGACCAGAAGAGTTCACACTCGTCTCCAATTCTGAACATTTCCACAACTTCCCACTGCCACCAAGCTGAGAAAAAACCTTTTGTGCATGAACTAAGATCCAAACTATAGCCCTACAGTTGGGTTTATTTCAACTTTTCAGATAACTATTGTATTTCTAGTATCTGAAAAAGCATTTAACAAATACTTTCAAATGTATAAATAAATAGCAGCACAAGATCCCTGTTTCTTGGTCGAGTAGGATTACTTAAGTAATTTCACATTTCACACAAAAGCAGCACCTCTGAGAAACTGGACACTATGGTGTCTATTCAACTAGTCACCAGAATACCTATAAGCTTTTTAGAGATTACAGCTTCTTGGTTACATTTTTCTCATTGCTGAGACAAAATACTTGACACCCAAAATTAAGGAAAGCAAAGGTTTATTTAGCTCACAGTCTGTGGAGGTTTCAATCCATACTAGGCTGGCTCCAAGGCAGAGGGCAACAGTTCAACAACAAGAGCAAAATAGAGGAGCAGCAGAGGCAAGCAGCCTCTTTACCTCCCTTACATTTGTATGCAAACTACCCTCCCTTGGGCAGGTGTAGCACCCACATTCATAATTCCAACATTGGACCATGAATCAATCATAAACTCTAGTAGCCCATCCCATGACTGCATGTGGCTTTCGGGAGGACACAAACCACAACATACAGCTAAGTTAAGAGTTGAATTATAATATTTTAGTTTAAAGCACCTTAATTCAGGTTACGTATAGCATTAATTACTACATGCATTACTAACATTTTGCCACCTTAAGTTCTAGAAAACAATAGACTTTTGGAAAACCTTTACTGTTATATGTACAGGTGAATATCTTTGGACATCACCATTT
The DNA here is from genome assembly GCA_004027595.1 of Dinomys branickii. Classification (NCBI taxonomy): domain Eukaryota; kingdom Metazoa; phylum Chordata; class Mammalia; order Rodentia; family Dinomyidae; genus Dinomys; species Dinomys branickii. The sequence continues at coordinate 119,655 of PVLD010002900.1, forward strand.
AAAATATTTCCTGTATTTAGATTTGAAGAAAAATGAACTGGCATTTTCCTAGGAATTTGGAATAATGTCACTTTGCTACTCAGTGTGAGTAACCTACAAGTAGCGTTTTCTCTGTGTGAAAGACAAGGTTCTTGATGTGGTTTCCAACTACAGAAGAAAAAGGACTTAGTATCAAGTTAGGACTCCAAAAGAGGAGGTACCAGAACACCAACTATCTTAGAATCCTGAGGGCTTACAAAAGATGGGCTCAGTCTCTGAGGTGGAGCTGAGGGTCAGAAGAGCAGGAAAAGTCAAAAATATTAAACATTTGGACTGAGGTTTAAAAGATAAGTCAGAAATTATAAAATAGCAAAGAAAGTCAAAAGGGCGCCACAGACAGGAAGAACAGGAGATAGAGACTAGAGAGGACAGGGCACTAGACAAATCCGGACCACTTAGAAGAGGCTGAGAAGAGAGTACGTGAAATGAGGGTGAGATGGTTACTTGCATACTAAACTAATTAAGGAGTTCAGACGACTCCATGGTGTCTGTGGCAACAACAAAGTGGTACTTCAGGCAAAAGGAAAGAGGAGGCAGACAGGCACAGACTGAAGAGGCAGACTTGTTAAGAAGCTGCTGCACAAGATATGTCATTCAGAAAACAATGCAAAGGTTCTACAGTTATGGAGTTCCTTGGTGGAATCAGTATAAGAAATATTTAATAGATGAAATTTTCAGACTTTGACAGGGTTTTGGTCACATAAGAGGGAAGTGAAATAAATTAAACCGGGTCTCAAATTTCTTGTATTTCAGATTATGTGTGTACTATGCACTGATGCCTCCGACCAACTACCTACGACGTGAAAGGAAATGAGTGTAGTTCAAGCACGTTAACTGCTGAGTGGAGAGTTGCTGAGATAAAAGGGTCTGTAAGCCGCGCATGTGACACCTATTTATTGAGTGTCTGGCTGTCCTGTTTGTATTGGGCCCTGGGCATAGGCATTGTTGCCAGTGAACAGAACATGTATCTTCCACCTGCATGAGTCTTCCAGTCTCTCATGATGAACAGAGGCTGCAACCACAGAAATAGCTATCTCCAAAAATGAACTGAATCTCCCACTGGGTTATTTCCCAAGCACAAGCAATTCTTATATTATCAACTTCTAGTTTAGAGCTCCATCATCCTTTCTTTTCATGCATACCACAGTTCTTTGTTAAGTATTTCCATGTGTTAGGCACAGCGCTAGATTCCACACCAGGTGCTCTCAGTCCTGGAGAATTTTGGTACCGTAACAAGTATGCTGGATTTGAGACCAGACTTGATCTGCTGTTAACTCATTTTGCCAGGTTTGTGAATGTTGCTGGATTTGCTTGGTCATAAACAAGCACAGGTGTTCAGATCACTGATGGTAAATGGCACCCCAAAGCCCACACTCTCAGTACAACCCAGACTAGCTTGGGGGAAAGCGAGAGATGACAGGAAGAAGACTGAGCTGACCTTCAGATCAGCTTTGCTTTTATCTACACGGTACATTTCACTTGGGAGTGAGATTTTCTTAAAAGAATAGAGAAAGTCTTTGAGTATAAAATAAGTACAATACTTTCTAAGAATTTTTACAATTCTAAAATGCTGTCATCAGGATTTACTCAGTAGAACGTCTTTATCAAATGATGATAGATCTGCAGGTCCACACACTAGTGAATTTCATCCATAACCTGTCTGAAGTATGTTATCGGCAGCATGGTCTGAAACTTGACTCTTAGAAATAAGAAGCATCATAATGTCACTGGAACATCAGTGTTTTATTCAACTGATGAGGGATGGAACAAGCAAATTTATTTAAAAGATACAAAGGCAAGGAAGTAAAAGATGTAAAGGCAAAGAACTAAACTTCCCACCGGCTAGGAGGGGGCTCTGAGTTAGACACCCATGACGGCTCATTTTCCTAGGGGCTTTAAAAAATGTTCAGGAGGGAGCTCTGACCATGGTATAAGCGGTATAAGCCCTACCTTTATAGGCTAAAACACACTTTTTAGGGTTCAGTTTATTCAGGGTTTGTGCAGTATCCATGCAGGGCCCTTAAGGCCGTGGTCTGCTTCATCATGCTCCTTGGAGGCTCTAGACAGCCGAAGGACTCCTGGAATGTGTTTTTATAAGGTCCTCGGAGAGTTGAGACTCCTCAGGCTCCATTTGGGCTTCCTCAATCCATTTTGGAACCACTAATAGAATCCTAACTCTCGGCTCACTGATTTCTGTTACTGCAAGAAAAGGAAAAGAAAGGTACAAAGCACTTTATAGCATCTCTTAGTACAGGTCTTCTCCAGCACCCTTCAGCCCCCTTTTGCCCCTCCATCTTCCTTGCCAAAGACCTCTAGTGCCATTATGAAGTCTTTTGCCTGCAGTCCCCATTCGATGCCTCTGTAGCTCAATGTGCACTCTCACCCAACATTACTTACTTTCTCTCCCCCAAACTCTCCCCCGTACTTTGCACCCTGAATTTAAGGCCCCATTTCTTCAGTGCTGCTAATTCCAATTCTGCCATCACACAAAGGGAAATCTAAATTAATCCACTCCTATTAACCCCCCTAATCTGATCAGAGATATTTCTATTCTTAGAAGACAGTCTCTGCCAACTCAAATAAATGTCTAACTTAAGATAAGTTCACTAGAGACTTAAAGTACAAATGAGAATACTGTAATGAATTCCTTCCTTTATTCAACAAATATTTATTGAAAATCTACTTTGTCCTTGACACTAAAAGAGATCACTGTGGCTTTCACTCTGGCTGAGGAGTACATGGTCCACCTTGGGGAGCTACATCTGAAAAAGAGAGATAGTAGATGAGTTACATCGTGCAAGTTCCCAGCCGATGAGCTGCTGCAGGGAGAGTGAGAGCTGATGAAAAACGATTTGGGCATCTGAAGCCACCACAAGGAAGCTTTTTGCTTGAAAATTGCCCCAATATGTTTCTGCTTTTCATATCTTCTGTCCTTGCTACACTTTGGCATCTATTCTTCCAAGAGGCCAGCTGGCTATTTGATGGGCTTGTCCTCAAAGCAGAAAGGATGAAGGCAAACAGAAGGAGTGACAGTAATTTCAGGGAAATACTCAAGTAATTCAAAAAACAGTCAATGGAAAAATCTTGCCCCTTCACCCAAATATATTTAAAATACTCCAACCATCAATTTTGGAGGAAAGAAAGGGTACTTTAAATGTCCCAAGAATGAAGTTACAGATTCATTGATGCATAAGTATTTGGATAAGCTTTATTTCTTTATATTTACTTCTGTGATAGAATGTTGTTCTGCTTACATAAAAATATTTCAGAACTTAATATTGTCCCACAGGGAAGGGAATGGAGAACATGTGTCTATTTAAACTATAAAAATCTAATGTCTGTGGTTTCCTACTTGAAAACATCTGAGTTATTATGTAACATAATCTTCAAAACCTCTACCCATGATCATTTCATAGATAAAAACTTTCCAAGTCAGAAAAGTAGTGGTCTAAAAATTATCATTTCCTACAGCAAATGGATAAGATTCCACTCAATATTGAAGAAAAAAATTGTTCATCCTTTTCAGATATAATCTAAGTTGTTGGTTTAAGTAAGATGTAAGCGAATAAAAGTTTCTTAGTCAAAAACTACACAAACAAGTGTGAATTCTTACCTTAAGTTACAACTAGAAGCCTGAATTATTTGTTCAATTGATCCCTAGAAGATTTGTGTGCCATTTGCAATTTTAAAATTAATACACACTTTAAAAAGTGTGTTGATTATGTCTAAAAAGGGGAAGAGACTTAATTGTAGTTTACATTTGTTTTCTACTGTCACTGAAATATTAGACCCAAATAATGTTAGTTACATGATGGAAGGCTGAAATGAAAACCAGCATGGGTTCTTACTATAAGGTCTGCCTACCTTTACACCTTGAAAACTTAAGGCAACTGACATAATTTTCATAAGCATTAGGACCATCAAATGTAAGTTAAGTAATTTACAGTGTGTCAGGAAATTTTAATCAAATAAACCAGGGAAAGTATGTGGGTTGATGTTTGGCATACCATCAATGTTTAATAAATTATGATTATTTTGTCCTTTTAAAATAAAGCCTCAGAAGATACCCAGTTTCATGATTCTACTTATTTTGTAGATAATCCATTTTCCCTGATGATTTTTGATACAAAACTGGAGCAGAAAATAGGAGAAAAGAAGGGGTTAGAAAAAGAATTAAGCCGTGTTACATACACATACCAACCCCCATGAGGAATGCAATCTTTATGTGGGGCAAACAAATACCAATTAAAATAAAACTTAATACAAAGAGAAATAGTTTCACCAAGTATTATTTTCTTCATCCTCATCATCATGGTATAGCATCTCTTCAAAGATGTAAATAGTGTCTTTATGAAAATCAACAAAGTCATAGAAAATAAATAGAATTCTTCAAACCCATCAAAGTCTCAGAATAAGTTGCTTTGATTTCCCATTTTCACTGATGCCAGGACGCAGCTCACTTTTGGCCTGAGGGAAGCAGATGAAGCAAGTGAAGTGCCGGAGTTGAGCTACCAGGACCAGGAGACTGGGATGTAGAAAGATGGAACAAGCTTTAAAACGCTAAACAAAGCCCCAGCTTTGCTGGGCCCACAGTGACTGACTAGTGGCTCTCAAACTCCCTGTCAACACTATGTCTGGCCCCAAATTCATCCCAACTTAGCTAAATTGGTAGATGACATTTAGCACTCTAGACTGAATTATAGAAAAGTGCTCCCTCGGTGTGTGTGTTTGTGTGCGTGCGCGTTTGCGTGCGCGTGCACGCGCACGCGCGCGTGTGTGTATGAAGCATCAACTATTAGTTAACTATCTTTTGTGCAAACTTACGCAATTTTTAATATAGTGTTATCATGCAAAAATTCCAGAGTAGAGTTGAAAACATGAAAAAAAAGCATGTGAAACACTCACAAAACAACGAACAGTTCACAAAACCTCTACTGCTAGTAAATACGGTAATTGGGCAGAATATCTTCACATTATAAAGTCTGATGTACCCAAATGTTTAAACAGAATACAAGAATAGCAGAAGCTAATATATTTGAATATTTGATTTGCTAAAGGCACTACACACAGGAAGCCCAGTGTATTATTCAATTTAGTACTTTTGGTTTTTATAAAAGAGGAAACTAGGGCTTAAGAGGTTCCACTAAATTGCTGAGAGTTACACAGCTGTGAGAGGCAGAGTCAGGAATTAGATCCAGGTCGGTTTGATTCCAAAATTACATCCAAGGAGGAGATGGAAAATAGAAAACATCCACTTCAAGAATTCAAGGGCCCAAGAGGTTGAGGGAAGAGGATCGCCCCAAGTTTGAGGCCAGCTTGGGTTACAAAGCGAGTTCAAAGCCAGCATGAACTGCACAGCAAAATCCTCGCTCAGAAAACCTAAAAAGAAAAGAATTTCAAAGGCCAACATTTGTTAATAATTTGAAATGAGATCATACTTTAATGGGCCTTGTAGGTCTGTTATATTAATTAACTCAAACCAAAAGGGGAAATCTTGTATTTTTTCCAATTGGTTAAGTATTTGTGTACTCAGACATTCCTCTCATAACACATTATCATTTCTCCTACTGCAGATCAAAAATAGTCTCATTTTTATTAGTACATTTGCATTATATAATGAGCGTATTCCCAGTGGAGAGGTGGTACCTATACACAGCACACCTGAATTCCCTCTAACCCCCTTTTCTCCCTCCCCCCTCTATTTCCAGATCCCCTTCCCACTTGAACAAAATCTATCCCCCTACTCCCTATTGCCTATTTTTGTTTTGCTCTGTGTTAATATTGTTGGGTTTCTCATATGTGAGGAACAGTGACATATCTAGGCTTACATGTCTAATTTAGTTCATGTACCACTATGCTCTCAAGGTGCGCCCCTTTTCCCACAAATGACTCAAGTTTACCTTCTTCACTGCGGAAGAGCAAGTATCCCACTGTGTATAAACCCCTCATTGTCTGTATCTGTTCCCCTGCTGCGGGACGTATAAGCCACTTTCAGGATTTAGCTATTACAAATTTTGTGCTGCTATAAACATGGATTAACAAATATTTATGGCATCATTCAGGCATAATTCTTGGTTTGTTGTATATAACCATAAACAGGGCAAAGACCTCTGCCCTGAAATCATATCGTGCATAGTTTAACTCCATTATAATTGAGTCTAGTCATAATAGTAACAAAAGTGACTTTTAAAACTGTGGGAAAGTTCTTGAAATATATATATATATATATATATATATATATATATATATACACACACACACACACACACACACACATACATACATATACATATATACGTATATATATATATACTTTAAATGAATTATAGATTATTATATAATGCAGTTTTCCCCCAGTGGAAATAGTGGTTAAACTCACTTATGTGTTCTGTCCACAAACTAGCAATATTCTAAAGACTAAGATTCTGGCCCAAATTATTGGTCTTGAGCACAAAGAGCAGAGGAAGAGGAAATAAAGGTCAAAGGTTAATATGTTTCACTGTGAAAACTGACCTACGGATACACTTTAAACAGATGGAATTTGCCCCTGGCTCTCTCCCCAGGACTCCAGCAGCTCCCTCTAGATCTCCCAGCCCTTTTCGTCCTAGGCCGATGATTGTCCCTGAAGGTACTGGGGTTCTACAAGGTCAGGCCAGGCTGGAATGTCCAACTAATGACTAAGAGACAGAAACTGAGATTTTTTTTCTAATACTTCAGTTGCTTAACAGAATAGTATGCTAAACTTACGATATAAAAAATACTAGTTCTTTGGTCTATATCAACATGTCTCACTCAAGACATTTGGGGTTGGACAATTTTCTGCCAAGGTGAACTATCATAGGTATTCCAGAAAGGTATTTTTTTTAGCAGCATTCCTGGCCACTACTCACTAGCTGCCAGAAGATCTCCTCAAATTGTGACCAGCTAAAATGTCTACAGAAGTTGCCATGTGTGCCCTGGGAGGCAAAATCCTTCTGGGTTGGTAGCTACTGATTTATATCAAAAACAATATACACAGGCCTTTTGTCTACCGCATTTGAAGTTAGTTTGATTTTTGTGGAAAGACAAATGTGTATTTTCTTTTAAGATGCTATCATTTTAGTCAATTATGTACAGACTGTGCTAAACACAGTGTATGTGATATCCCAGATTTGCTCATCGGTCTGTCCCCAGGGCCTTAGGCCCTTGGTGGACGCTGTCCAGTGAAATCCTGGGTTCTGGTCAGCAGATGGTGCCATGAACCCTACTGCCACTGCAGTGGCCTTGACCTCTATAGATAGATCGGAATCCCAGAGTCTAGGGCCTAGCTGATACAGATAGTACAATTAGGGGCTACAGGAACAATTCCCTCCATGCACCTGAACCTGGGACATGCCATAGGGCCAAGCCCCCTTCCTTTGTCTTAAGGTCCACTGTCTGGGGGCAGAGATATGAATAACAAGACCCCTATTCCAAAATCTCAAACAGGATGCAAACTTGCTAGACCTGCTGGAATGATTTACAATGGCTTTTCACCAGGAGCTTGTTACAAGTTCACACATATAGACTACATCTCATATATCCAATTATAACAGTGAACTGGAGGAAAGGGCAAGCACCATAGATACAACTGCTATGACTCAGCACTGTCGATCCTGTTGTCAGTCATCCTCTGGAAAACCCATTGGAAGGAGCCCTTGGCTTGGTGAAACTTTTCAAATTTTTTTTATAGTTTATATACTGTGTATTGTTGTCTGCCTAGTAGTAATTCAGAGTAGAAGGTACAGGCAAGATATCTTGTCCATACAACGTTAGCACAAAACTTTCTTTTTAATGAACTAAGAGAAACTAGCTGTGTAACAGTCTTAACTATCTTGTACATACACATATTTTTTTCCTTTCTTCAAATTCTTAAGCCCCATATCATATCCTGCATTCTTTGCATTTTCCTCTCTGCTAGCACAAGCCCACTTACTCTAAGTGTACCTTTGGCCTTCAAACTTCATTAAACTTAGCTGTTTTTTCCTTACAGTTGTTTGTAATGTCCAATTCTTTGTTCACTGCACACAAGACCTTGGAAACCTGTCCAATTACCCATAACCCACGGTAACTAGGCTGTATCAATTACCGAGTGACAGTCACAGCACTGCCAGTGCCCAGATCTGACTCAAACAAGCCATGAAGATGCAGGTTTGTGCAGAGGCTGCCCATAGGAACACAATAAGATTCTGAGTGTTGAAGAGTCAAAGTCCTTTAGGGAAAGCCTGGCCCAAAGAGAGACAAAAGATGGGAGAAGCCAGGAAATGAACTGATCCAGATAAAAATCTGTTCCAAGATGAAGCTGTTCCATCTAACCTCTCAGGAGACAGCTTGTGGGAACATGTATCTAGCTCTGTTTTCTTGTGAAACCACAGTCTGTTCAATAACATATTTTATTTACTTTTCCCTTCACCCTTATTTTCCCTGTGTCCCCATGCAGATTTTCCAGTGTCTGTACACCTCCAAAACAGCAATAGCAAAAAATGGCCTTAAAGCCCATATTCTAGAGACTCTAAATGAAGACAAATTAGAGAAAGGGGGAACAGAGAGGGATAAGAAGGGGAAATAAGGAGAGGGTAAAGATGTTATAAAAAAGGAGTAAAATGTAATTATACACATATTTTTCAGTCAAGAGAAAGTGCTATGCAAATGTTTTTCAATTTCTATTAAACAAGTAATACAGGAATAAATAGTACTGCTTCTACCTAATTGTGACACTTAAACTAAGAACAAAAGCAAGGCATTACTCACTCTACACCTGACAATTTCAGACAATACATGCCTCCACCTAGGATACCCTGTCCATAGTGGAGCATTTTAAAATTGTGGCCTTTGCTTCTTGTGTTTTCTCTATTGGAGGCTCTACTGAGCAACAGAAAAGACCCATACATAAATGGCTTTCTTGAACTGAATCCAAAATTCAAATTACTTTGATTAGTTCATGTCTACAAAATCAGTAAAAAGTATTTTCACTCTCAGCCTCATGAGAGTTATATTGCGGGTTTGACTGTTCAAGTCAAAGGACATGACTGAATTAGAAATTAATGCTACAGTATGAGGAGATCAGAAAATTTTTATCAACATGCTCTTTTGCTGAAAACCTGACTCCTGATAATCTCAACTCAGAAAGGCCTTGCAATTTCTGTTGTTCTATAGAGTAGTCAAAATAACAAACTGCCTCCTAAACACACAAATTTCATTAGCTGAAGGGTATTGTGTCCACAGTACTTTTCATTAAGTGCCTGTGCAATGCCCTCTGCGTGTGCATCATTTGCATATTTTATTTTCTGCAGTCAACAAAGTTCGGAAGGAATATGAAATATAGCACTGTATAACCACAGCCGAGAAACTTTTGCTTCCAGAAACGATTTGTGTTTCTCACTCTTTGATGACTGAACCTCTCTTCTCCTGACTCCTGAGTGTTTTTCAAAGCTTACTGAACAAAGGAACCACCTGAGAACCATTTTACCGTGAATATTCTGGTGCATTAGAATTGCAAAAATGTTTATATTTTTCAAAGTCTCCCCAAGGATGCTGATGCTGAGGGTTCACGGACCACAATTTGGGTGACAACACATTCAGATGAACTTTTTACAGAACAAAGGGAACACTACTTTTCTTTCTTAATCTAACTTCTGGTTGTATCTTGACTGAGATCTCCCCAGAGCACTGCTTTCACAGTCCCCACAGGCGACTTTTCACCCAGGACTCGCTTGTTGTCCTCATGAACACGGAAAAGAGTTTAAGGAAAACCCAGTCTCTCTGCTGCTGCTCTTGGTCACACGCTATCAAGGGCTGCTTCTCATGGTCATCCTTGGCTGCAAGGAGGAGAACAAGTCAGATGAAAGCCTGTTAAACAAAGTACTTTACAGGAGGTAGAACTCTTGTCAACAAACAGCAATATTAAGTATGACTACTACTAAAACTTTAAACATTCTACATTTTTAATTCACACCAAGTGATAATTGAGTTACGTGACCATTATAGGAAAATCCCTAGAGTCTTACGCCACATTCCTTTGGATGATAACTGTGTGTTGCCTTACCTCCATGGACCTGAGCACAGGGCAAAAGAAAACAAGGGTCCTTTCAGACCTGATCATCTCCGACAAGAATACTTATTCCCCAGCTTGTACCAAAGCACAGTATTAGGATCAAAAGCCATCACTGGGCTGGGGATATAGCTCAGTTGAATAAGCGCTTGCCTGGCAAGTGCAAGGTCCTGAGTTCGATCCCCAGTACCAGAAAAAAAAGAAGAAAAAAAAAAAAGCTATTATTTATAACCTTTCACATTTTTTGTAACCTTTATTTATAATACCTTTATTCCTAGCCATTTATTTCATGATACTATTAAAACATTATTATTTATAACCCTTGTCATAAAATACTTTGTTTATATATGTTTTTTCCCATTATGTACAATCCTTTATTTTTTGACATGTCCAAGCAAAAGTAAGCATTATTCCTCTTTGAATCACCTGGGGCTGCATATGTGAATGCTTGACGTATTGAACCACTCTACAAATGTCTGTGAAAGCAAACTGAATGATACTGAGGGTCTACTGCACGTGAAGAAAGTATGTTGCTCACTAACTTTAAGACACAGTCTGTCTTTCATCTGGCTCTAGGTCTAGGGTTGTCATTTGAGAATTCTGAATAAGCCCCAATTTGCTTTCTCATCAGCTACTTGAAAATGCATTAAAATTGATGTCTTTGCCAAAGTGCAGTGCACAGGATATTTTATTTAAAATGCATACTTTGGTGGCTCTTATAAAGAATTTAACAGTTAGTAATTCAAATGCAGATTATCTGCTTTAGAATCTCTCCCTACATCATGTGTAAGTGGTGGTCATGTAAGGACTGATTAGACAGTTCAGCCATGATTAAACATCCAAGAGTCATTCATCTATTCAGCAAATTAACTTTGCACTTTGTCTTTTAATTATAACATACCAAAGAAAGCAGAGAGGTTTAAAAGTTTCAGGACACATCTATAAACAACTTGGTAGACTTCTCACTGAATAGTCTGCAGATGGGACTTTTACTAAAGGAAGACTCAGTGTTAGGTACTGAAAATTACTACCAGAAAAAATATATAGTCAAGTTTTTCTTATGGAAATGTGTGTGTGTGTGTGTGTGTGTGTGTGTGTGTGTGTGTGTGTGTCTGAAACTCCTATCAGCTAAGCAGGTACACAATTTTCCTGGGTAATATAAGGGATACTTCTATTTATTTATACAGTATTTTTAAAGTGTCCTGTAGAGTAAATATGTTGGTTAAATTAGACAGTAAGGCTAGCATTAAATAGCTTAATGTTCCTGCCCCCCAGTCTGTTTAGAGACTGCAAAATATACCGATTGCAGTTGCTAAGGTGGAGGTGGCAATTACTGACTTCTACCTTAGGTCCGTCAACATGACTTAGGGAGTGAGGAACTGTAACTTAGAGACGTAAGTGCAATACTGTCAGGGACTGCTGTATTCTGGACAGTTACCAAGGACCACACCATAGATGAAGCGGACCTCTCTTTAGGAAGTCTACACTCTAATTTTTCCCCTATGCTTTCTCCTTCCATCAAGTGGATATTTCTTGTTATATTCCTTTCACCTCACAGCTGCACATGGCATCCCCAGGAATAACATATTAGACTTTATTTTATAGAATCAAATTCTCATTCAGTGTCTTCATTCTTTGTGTGCATGTGAGAGATCGAGAAGAATATTGTACATTTATTAATTTAACATATATCAAGAAATTCACCACATGGATAAAAACCATGCAATTTGTATTATTTTGTGGCATTATTTTATTTCTGTCATCTACAGTGAACATGCTCCTTTATAATAAAGATGCTATTCTTTAGTTTCAAAACTATACGTATATACAAATGGCAAAACTGTTATAAATTCCACAGGTCCTGGTGATTACATAAATGCCAAGACATTGTAAGTTCATAGGAGAATTAAAAACTTTATAAATATATGTAACACGAGATACTAATAGAATAGGGTATTCATATGGTTTCACTCCTCATACGATAAAATTTCAATCCCCACTCAATATTTGAAACTATTTTGGGATCTGAGGAAGGACAGAGAGGGGAGGGCAGCAAGAAGAAAAGGGAGAGGAGAGATGACCAAGATGCAGTATGTCCTGGTACGAATTCTCCAGGATGAATATAATTAGTATGTATCTCAAACATGTAACAGTTTTTACAAAGCTTTTTTTAAACGTAGTATAGCTTCAGGCTATAGCTAGAAAGTGAAATTGGCTTATCTGAAAGCTTCTTTTCCCTGGATGAAGAGGAGTTCATTAAAAAGTAATCCAGCATCCTCTCACTCAAAACCCCTGGAGGCAAACAGCACCACTTGGAGAAGTTCAAGTGCAAGGGAAAAGGAACAGCCTGTGGGTGTCTCCGCGATCGTGCAGAGGGGAGAAACCCTCGTGGGTACTTCATGGAAACATTTGAAATTCCCCGTAATCTACACTAAAGATGTTTACAAATTCAAGTTAACAATAACAATGACAACAGCTGTTTCTACTTTTGCCAAGCACTTTCCACCTACATTAGCCTATCCTCTGCAGTGCTGCGGGTGGGCCCTTCTCTCACCCCACGAGGAATTGCATTTGTACAGAAGAAACTTTATAAACATCTTTGCTAGTTAGCCAGGCTCACTGGATGCCTCTCACATACAGAGCCCTGGTGGGAACTGAGAGAACTCACCGGTGGCTGGAAGTCCTTTCCTGGATATATTTGTAATTCATTGGGGGGATTAAATGAGGAGGCATACTCCTAGTGCACAACAAGCAAATCCCAGGCACAGAAGGTGACAACCAAAACTGATGCATATGTCCCAAGAAATGATCTATTCCACAAGGAAAATCAAAGGGAGCTTCCAGGAGCAGGTCCATCTTGAATCTGATTTTAGTGAGACACTGAACTAGACTATGGTAGAAGAAAAGTCAATAATTTCTAGATGAATCTGGGTATGCAGGGGGCCAGTAAAGAAAAATAAATTTCTAGAGGATTATAATGGGATCCCTCTGGTTCTAGGGCTGTTTTATTCTAACACAGGTTTCCAACGACCTTGTATTCCATAAATACAGGGGAAGCACAATTCTGTGGCCAGGTGTACAGATTTAAACTGGGTGGGTCCCAGCCCTTGCCACTCACGACTTATGTAAACTTGTAAAAGCTTATCACTGTAAGCATGAGTTTTCCCCGCTTTAAAAGGAAGCCAATAATAGCATTTGTTTGTATGACTGTTCTAAGAATGTGATAATATATGCAAGATCTTGGCGTAGTTTATGTAACACCATTTGAGAGCTCTACGGTTGTGAACTGTGATTAGAGTGAACAGAAATGAACTGAGCTTGGGGTTATAGGGAACGGCGGAATGGCAGCACGCACAGCAAAGGGAGGGGCACCAGAGGCACCATGTGATTCTCAAAGTGTGACGTGTATCTGAATTTCCTGGAGAAGATAAATGCACAGACGGCTGGGGCCCAACTTTTGCATTTCTGACCTGGTGGACCTTAGGTGAAGTCGTGATTCTACGCTTCTGATTAATTTCCAGGTAATGCTGATGCTCCACACCTTGAGAACCACTGAATGAGGGCCCATACACCCAGCAGGCACTTTCCATCAGAGACAACACCTATCTCATTCCTTACAAAAGGTGCTCTCAGGTCTGCCTAAACCAGGTACCTCTGAGTTTCCAGAACCTACACTTCATATATTTACAGTGGTTACTCAGGTTATTTTTGTGCCCATAAAATTCACTACCCTCAGACCAAATATAAAAAGCATGCCATCCAAATATTCAGTGCAATAGCTATAAAATGCTTCATTATTTTCAATGGAATTGCTTGAAATAAAGAGGAACATAACGACCAATAAATTCTTTTTTTATGACATGGCTTGTCACACTTCTCAAATAGCCACCTGACGCCAGGTCAACTATGTGCCATTAGCTCCTGGCCTATGAAACTTTCCCCACCACTCTGTTCTCTCATCTTGGGGAGTAGCTGATTTCAGACAAAAAAAAAATGGTTTATTGAAGACACTTCAAAAAAATCTATTATATTTTGGGACAGAAAGAGTTTACAGTCTTGTTTAAAACCTTATAAAGGAAAGAGAGGTATTAACATATGAAGGAAAGGCAAATGGAATGTATCATGCTAACACTGTCCTTTACAAAGAAAATCAAATGGGTGGAGGAAAAGTTAATTGGTAACCCAGCATCAAGAGTCACTGTTCTTGTTTTGTTATTTTAAAGAGGAAAAAAACCTAACAACTACAAAGACCAAAACAAAAACAACAAAACAACAAAAATGACACCTGTCCTCAAAACAAAATGATTTGCCAATGCTTTCAATTTCACCACTTCAAGAAGCTCCCTTGCTACAGATTACATCTTGAAAGTCTCCTAAAGTGCCATATGTTAAAAATCTGGTTCTCAGTTCGGGAGGTGGCACTATTGAAAGAGGATAGAACCTTTAAGGCATAACGACCTTAGGTCACTGAACTTGTGGTCTTTGCCCTGCGGGGCCCTACCACTCTCCTCTGTCTCTTTCGCTTCCTGTTCATGAGGTGAGTGGTTCTGCTCTGCCAACTACCACGATAGTTACTTTGCCACAGAACCAAGCAATCCAGGATCAGAACGGGCAAAACCGTGAGCCACAAATAAATACATAAATGAAACTTTTCTCTGTAGAAGTTAATTAAATCAGAGAGTTATTATGATGAAAAGCTAACACACCCTCAGTTTTCATTTTCTATTTTATCTTCTATAGTAAAAATATTAGCCCATAAAGAAACAAAGGAGATCAGTAATGTTCTTTTCCTATCATTTTCTCCTTCTCCTTCTATCCTAAAAATACTTTTGCTGCCACTACCTGATCCAAATCCCTCACCTTTGGCACAAGCATCTGATTTATATTTACTCTTTAGGGTGGCTGCCATGACTACACTTGAGCCACCAAGCAAGAATGGAGAGGTTTGACTCGTGAAATTTAGTGCAATTTGTAAATTTTTTGGCATGGTCAGGATATTTTGAAAATAAGAGAGCTGACTTGAAAAAATTAAATAAATAGACTTTATGGGTGGAACCTACCCATTTGGTCACCTTCGGGGCAGTGTGACTTACCGGGAAGAAACGTTTACTACCAGGGCCTTGTGCTGTGATTGATGCTAAGAAGAAAAAGAAGCTTTCTCTTGGGTCCCAGGGCACATTTGGTCTTTGCTTGGCAGAGGCTGCACAATGCATTTCACCTCCTACTTGCGATAAATTGCCTCTACTCTGCACAGCGTGGGCTAGCATTTCACCTCACAAGAAGTGAGCGTAATTGCCTTCATAAAATACTAGCAAAAATAAATCCTACACCTTTATTACACTTTGTGCACCTGTGAAACCTTTGTGTTTGGCACACCTGTTAAGAAACTCAGAGCTGGCGCAAGGGCCTTTGCACAGAGACAGAGAACAGCAGAGAAGTTAAATGACTCCACTCACATAGTGCAGGCAAAAGACCCACCCTAAGAACCCCAGGTAGGGCTAGTCGAATGGCTGAGAAAGAACTAGTGTTACACCTGAGCAGATACCCACCACATCTAAGGAATGAATAACTAGAGTAACCAAAGCAACAGATTTTCTTGTGCTGTTAGATTTTGCAAATGTTGTAGAAAAATAAAAATGGTGTTATGTTCCTGCTTCTAACATGCAGAATTCTATGAATTATGAACACAGTAAAAAACCAGTACTAGAATACCACATCCCAATAACCTTTGTTTATTGTTGTGGTTGTTTTGAGACAGCATTTCACTGTAGTTCAAGCTGGCTTTGGATCAACTCACCGTGTAGCCCAGGTTGGGCCTTGTATCAATCCTCTGGCCTCAGCCTCCTGAGTGCTGGGATTATAGACATGGGCCTCCATGCCTGGCTCCTAATAGCCTTTGGAAAGTAAAGTATTTCTCAATGTTGTGAGTAGCTGGTGGCTTGTGGTTTTGTCTTTTGATTAAGTTAGCCAAAGCTAGTCAGTGGCTACAATTCTAACTGGTCACACATAGATATCAGTGAACACCCATGAAAATATACTGGCTTAACTGAGCTTCCTTGGTAGTTAGTAATTTTGACTTGAGCTCTCCCCACAGGGATAGAAAAAAATGGCTTCAGGATAAACTTAGAAAATAAGCTATGCTGTTAGCCCAGTTTCACCACTGAGAAACATATAAATTCCTTAATAAATCATGGCTTTGCTCTTTCAATCATACCATAGAAGATTCTAGAAGAGAGAGATGGTCACGATTGATGTTGCAGCCACTTTTTATGACAGAGAAATGTACTGTTTCTGAAATTGTTTTTAAATTATTTTCTTCCCAAGTTTCCCATTTCCTTTATTTTTCCAACTTTTATCTTTCCTTTATTTCTTTCTTCACTAGAAAGTGTCTTAATACAGTCAGAAGTTCCCATTGTTACCTATGGATGGAATTCCTAGGGATACACTATCAACACAATACTGGTGGACTCTGAAAATCAGGACAAATTTTACAAATACAGAACATGAGCATAATGTACTGAATAATTATCAAATTAATACAGTAGCTTTAAATTATGAAACAAAATTCCACCATTCAAATGCATTTGAAATTCTTTAAAATGCAAAATCCGTATTTCCTGATATAAACACCTTGTTTATAAGCAATATTCATAAATAAGATAACTGTGCTAAAATAACTTTGGTGAGAAACAAAAATCCTCTTCTAAACCATAATTATATAGACATTAGGTGCTCATTAAACTTTATAGGAAAAAGTGAGCTAAGCAAAACCATTAATACAGAGCACATGCAATACAGAGCAGAAATATTTTTTAAAGTCAAGCTGTTTGGGGAAATTATCTCTGATGATAAAAACTTAGCACACTCATCTCTCAGCTCTGTACTGCCTTTTGACTATTTTTTCTAACTTGTATTAAATATAAACATGACGTGAAGCAAAGAAACAAGGACATCATTTAAAGTGTAAAGTAGGGATATGTTTCAAGCCCTTCAGAGACACCTGAAAGTACAGATAGTGCAAAACCCTGTGTACTATAAACTTTTACTCTATGTACAAACTTATGAGAAGCTGGTTTATAAATTAGAGATAGTAAAAAGTTAACAATACTTAATAATAAAATGGAATCATTAAAACAAATATGTAATAAATGTCGTATGTGTGTGGTCTCCCTTTATCTATCTATCTCTTTCAAAATAGTATAGATTTTCCCCTCATCCCTGCGATGGCACGAGTTCACGCAAGGCCTGTGGGGTGAGATGAAGTGAGGTGAAGGAGATAGGAAGTAGCACTAGGATCCTACGTAAGGATTATTTTCACATGAACACGACACCGTGACCATCAGATAACTGAGACAGCTACCGGCAAAAGCGAGAGTGTTATATCAAGGGTAGTTATAAAGGACAAAGAGGTGGTTCACATTCAGGAAGAACACAAATAGAGAGCATGAGATTTCACGATGCCACTCAAAAGGGAGTCCAGATTTTAAAATTTATAAGGTGTCTATTTCTGGAACTTTTCCATGAAATAATTTCAGGCCATGATTTATTACAGACCACAGAGACCCCAGAAATCTAAATGAGAGATAAGGTAGAACTGCTATATATTGATAAAGTGCATGACTAAGAGAAAGACGTTCATTAAGCCATAAATGAGGAAAAGCCTATGCACAAGTGTTGACTGACCACCTTCTTTTAACTGTGCAACGCACAGTGTGTAGTTACCTATAACTGCATTCACCCAAGCAGAATAGGAGAGTTTTACTGAATTAGGTTTTGCAGATAATCTCTAGGCTTTGGGCTGAAGTTCACTTGAGTTGAACTGAGAATTAGTGTTATTTATTAAAGCTGCTCATTGTGCTGTGACTTGCATCTGTGCAAAGTACGGTGCTAAGTGCTCAAAGTCCACACAGCAGAAGGGGAGAAACCGAGAGTGAGCAAGGGCCCTAACGGCTGCAACTGCGCCAGTCCTTAGGAAAGGGCAGGGGTGGTAAAGGCGTAAATTCACTGAACTCCAAAGCTAAATTTCAGCTATTAAATCCATTACTATGCAGCTGCGATTACCTCAGACTAAAACATCATAAGATGCAGTTAAGTATGTCTTCATTCAGTAAAAGGACAACTAGAAAGTACCAAGTATTTAGAAAAAAAAAAAAAAAAAACTTGAGAATCCTATTCCAAAACTTAAACTTCAAAGAAAATGTAGTTGTCTGAAGATATTTGTAGATATTATTTTCATCCTCCTTGCAAATCTACAATGGCCTCTTACCCCAAGTTTCCTCCAATATGGGAAATGGCAATCCATGCACTGGGATGACTAATTTCTTTACATTTGACAGTGTCCATACCTGCATAATAGTACTGGTGAGTGCAATGCAAATGAGGAAGACAGTACAAATCCTTAACATTTATGGGACATTTTAGATGCATCAATCACTCTGTTAGGCGTTTCATAGGAATCCTTCCTTTAATTCTCAAAGCCTATGATGTAGGGACTGTTACTGTCCGCATTCTATAAAGGAGAAAAGGAAGGCAGAGGCGTAATTTTCTGAGATCAGAGTAAGTGATAAAACTAGAAAAGATGGGAGAAAAGTATCAGATAGCTAGATAGATATAGATAGATATTAAATTTAATAATATAATGAACATTTCTGACCAGTTCATGGTAGACAAAACTTTTCTTCTGTGCACTCTTCTACATTTCCAAAGATACTTATTAAGATTGGTTGTATAATTTTAAAGAGTAATAAAAAGCCTTAAATATTAAGATTAAAATCTGTTTGCCTGGTACAAAAGGTAGAAAATCAAGACACTGAATAAAAAGGTAGAAATTTATGTTTCCCCCAAAATAAGAAAGTATGGATTTATTTTTTAATCATAATACACATATTTCAAAGCATGAACAAAGTCAAATAAGTACAAACCTAAGAAAAAGTGCTTCAAAGTAAGCTTTGAAAATAAATGAAATTACTTTGGAAAAGATGTTAGATTTAGAGAGACATTTAAATCTGATGATACATGCTACATCTAATAAAAATTGTGTAAAATTCCATTTTCTTTTAAACTGTAATGGGTAGAGGACCCAGAGCACTGCCTATTTAAGACACCTGAAGAAAATTATTTGCCCCCTAAAGACTCTAGGCAGGTTTTTCAAATTAGACTTGGGGGTAGTAACCATGTTGTTATTAGCTTTCATGTCAGGAACATGGTTATGACATGTTTCACTGTCATAATCAGTTCTTCGATAATAGCAATGACATGAATAGTACATTTCTACTCAGCAATGTTCAATGTTTCACCAAAGAAAAAATGAAGTTATGTACCAATTATATGTGGTCTCAGCAAATGTTCTCAACTATGTGATATCTTACATATGATATATAATACAATAATAAGGATAGACAAGCCTCTATTCTCATCTCCCATGCTTATTTTCAGTAGATTCTATGATGACATGTAAGTTGGAGGGGTCAGGAACTGGCTCATTCATGAAACAGAAATAAAATATACATGCTTTGGCTCAAGGCTTAATGATGGACAGTTGTGTATTAATCAGCTTTCCAGTGCTTGGGCAAAAGACATGAAGCTAATGACTTAGGGAGAGGTTATCTTGGCTCACGGTTTTAGAAGGGTCAGTCAAGGGTCTGTGCCTCTAAGGCAGAAACATCCTGGCAGAGGAAAGATGCTCACATCGTGCCATCCAGGAAGCAGAGGGCGGGGAAGGAGCTGGAGGCAAAGGGGCCAAGGACCTGATACAGCTTCCAAGATCACGATTCCGTGACCCGCCCTGATGCACCCCGAAGTGCACTTTGCACTTTATTTATCTCCTAGGTGTATCTCAAGTCAATCACATTGACAGTCAAATTAGCCATCATGGTTTGTAAATAAACTGTGCTTCTATCACATTTTTTTTATTTCCAAAGCTTCTCCTTCAATGTACAGTAATCTCCCTTGAACCTGAAGTTGCTTATTGTTAATGCTAACTTTAGCTTAAGAGCAGTACAATGAATAGAGTGTTCTGGCTGTCGTCATGCTACCACAACCAGTACTGTGACCTCCAAAATCACACAAGTTTCTTGAGCTGAATTTGTAAAGTGAGGAAATTGGACCAGACAATCACTGAATCCTCCCGCTCAGAAACACTGGTAGTTTTATTAGAGAGCCACATATTCCCTGAAAGCTTAAACTCTGAGATTTCAACCAAGGGTGCTACTTTCCCTTTTTTTGCACTCAAACAAGCCTTCCTTTCAGATTAAATCCTAACACAGTACTTTTGTGCAAAAGTTTTAGCATTTCACAATTGTATACGGATATCAACCTTTAGTCCAAAGTCCAGTTCAATCCCACGGCATTTCCAAGACAGATTTTGCAAACAATAAGAAAACAAAATCTACAATAAGAAAACAAAATCATTCCATCAGAACAGGAAAGTAGAGCTGTGGGAACATTCATTAGGTTTACAGTACCATTGCCTAGTTTTGTTTTTAAATTTAGGTTTGTGTTTCTAATTATTCTTCCATATCAAGAAGGAATTAAGAAATCCCTCCTGCGCCTCCAAATCAAGCTGTGAATTTCAGATTACTTTTGAAGATTTAAATGGCTATTTTTAAATAAATGCAAGCAAACACTTGTTCAACATTTTTCATCATAAGGTGTTAATATATATGAAAACTAAGCCTGCGGCTGCAAAGTCAATGGATCTATTTCCAATGTCTACTTTTTAAAGAGCATGTGAATATGTGTGGAAAATTAATAACATCTGCTTAACACACAAACAACAGCTACCAGTGGTATGTTCTATGCTCCCGCTCAGGTACTGAAAGTTTTCCATATGTCATATTTTAAAGCTCACAGAAATTGTGCAAAATGGGCATTTTCACTGTAATATAACAGAGGACTAAACTAAGGAAAAGGAGGTGAAGGAATTTTTTCAAGATCACGGAGCTAGTGGTTCATGAAATGGGATCAAACCCTGCTCAGATCTTTTTGACCCCCAAGAGCTAATATGGATTCTTTTCCTTTGTTTCTAAGTCGAGTGGCAAAGCAGCAATTTCAAACATCATTTATGAGATCAAGTAACCTAAACACACAGCATCAAGAGCCACAGAAATTCATTACTGATCTCCATAATCCAGTTGGCATTTGTTTTCACTTTTCTAATAATCCAGAAGATAATTAAAACCAGCAATTATACTTATTTTTCTTCAGATCCCACTTTATACCTCGAAAATAATATTCAACTGAGCATAATTTAAATAAAAATGAGCAGGCTGTAGTTGTGTACACCTTCTCACTAAATTTTCAATGAATGATGACTGTTAGAAAAATGTCAGTAGTATTAAACACACTATACATACAAAGTGTAATTTATGTATTTAAGCATTAAATTACCTCCTAAAGTAATTGAAGATTTTGTGTTTCTGGGGCGATGTGATCTTTTGTTATCCATCTTAAATACAAAGAATCATTGCAAAGTAACTATTAAACTTCCAAAGCCCCACAGTTTGGACTGTGAAATGTCCCCCAAATACTCCTATGTTGAGAGGTTGGTCCCCAGCCCCCAGGACTAGTGGTAGATGACAGAACCTCCAGGCAGTGGGGCTGAGTGTACAGAAACTGTGTCACAGGGGACCTGCTTTTGAATGGGACAGCGAGACCGCAGCCCCTTCCTGTCTGCCTCTCACTCCCCATCCACTATGAGGCGAGCACGCTCCACCACGCTCTCCTTTATCACAGGATCCAAAGCCATGGGCCAAGCTGCCATGAACTGAAACCTCTGCATATGAATAATTGAATGCTTTTATATATCACTTTAATATAAAACACTTTAAAGCAATGTAAATGAAAAAGAAAAACGTCTAGGGTACAAGTTATTGGTATAATATTAGTAATAATAATGCAGTAGCAATTAGACAAAAGTTCACCTCAGTATACACAGGATCAAGAAAATCAGGATAACTTAATTTGTGATTAACAGCAATCATTTACACAAATAATTGGAAAAGGTTAGATGACAGAGAACATTCAGTACATAATTGGCTGTGACACAGTAGAAACAAAATTAAATTTGACTGTTAGAGTAATAGGTTCATAACTTAGTCTCATTTTATGTGTGATCTTGGGCAAGTTGATTCATGCCCTAGAACTACTACTTCCTAACTAGTAAAAGTCAGGTGGTCACAGTGAAAATTAAATGAAAGGTCATGTACAGGTTAAGCATCCTCAATCCAAAAATCTGAAATGGAAAATACTCCAAAATGTGGAACTTTTTCAGTGGTAACACGATGACAGAAGTAGACAATTTTTTTCATGCACAAATTTATTAAAATGTCATATAAACTTGTCTTCAAGCTATGTGTCGTAGGTGTGTACATAAAACAAATGAATTTCATTTTGAAAAGCGGGTTCCATCCCTAAGGTATTTCATTATATAGGTGAAAATTCTCCCAAATACTAAAAAATTAAAAGTTCAATGTGGCACCAAGCATTTGGGGGAGGGTACAGGGAATCAAACTCAAGACCTTGCACTTGCCAGACAGGCGTTTGTGACACTGAGCTATATCCCTGGCGGCACCAAGTGTTTTGAATAAGGAATATTCAAACTGCGATTGACTTAATTCACCTGAGCTCACACTTTTCAAGATCGTTTCAATTCCCATAAATTAAGGTGAGTATGACAAAGTAATTTATCTTTTTACTAGGATTTAAATATACATGCTGAAAAATTTCAAATGGTGCATTTATCATAATATGTGCAGAAACACTACAGATTTGAAATTAGCAAGTATATAGAAAATAATAAGAATTTCTGCTGTTCTTATCATATGAAGAAAGCAGTAAGTAATCTATTCCAGAAATGCAAATATTTAGACCCTGAAGTTTTAACAGGAAAAAAAATACATCAAATTCAGAATTATGACTATTTTTTCTTATTTCACTAAGACATAAGCAATAGAATAAATGGTTTTATGCTAGCGATTCCACTAATATCTAGTCAGAATAAGTATTAAGAGTTTAAAATGAATATGAGAGGCCTGTGTTTCTGATTTACATTGCAGGACGTGATGAAGCAATTTACATAGCCAAACAATGATAAATGAGCCAACCAGTTCAGTTATAAGCTGCAGGATCACTGTAGGCCAATGCACATTTACAGTCACATTAGCACTTCTGCAAGTCTGATAAGAGAAAAGTTATTAATATTGTGCTTTGTTGTTGTGGTATTTACAAAGCATTACAAAGCTAAAATAGAACAGATCATGTATGCAGACAAAAATTAAGTAACTACCTTATGGTATATCCATAAATATGGTGCAATTCTCTTAACCTGACCTAAGCTAGAGTAAATTCCATTTACAGTCATCTCCTCAGCATGTTCGTTTGTCCCCACCCAACCCCCTCTCCCTCTCCATCTCCCTGCCCTGCCTGTGTTTCTCTGAGGATATGGGCCAGTGTTCCAGCTACTAAGAAAAACAACTGTATAAAGTATCTAGAGAGATAATTTACAGATAAGAAGAGCTTATAGTTTTCACTTTTATCCTTGTTTTTAATTTGAAAGTTGCATAACCTTGGTATTTTGTATTTTCTTCTTCTTTAAACTTGAAGCTAATCTGGAATGTCTTGCTGGGTCACATGTTACACATGATAAGAGTAACTCCTTTCAGTCTTCAAACAATAGTGTAACCCAACTGTTGATAAAAATTACCTAGATGGAAATACTAGAGAAAAAAAAAATCTCATTTGTAAGAGTTCACAGTTTCCCACTGAGAAGAGTCTGTATGAAAGACTATTTTATTACCTCCTTGAGTCTTTCCATAAAGCAGATTAGAAAATTCTTCTTTCACAAATATTTGCTGAATACTTACTATGTGCCAGTCACTAGTGTGTTCACTACAGAAATCTGTCTTCATAACAGCCATAATTAATGTTAAAAAATTAAAAGAATAATAACTACTGAGGAAAACAACCTTCTTTCTTGAGTTTATTATTTGCATTCCTGAGCTTCCTATTAGTAAAACAAGGAAATTATGTCATATTTCCTTCCAGGTATGTTAGCTGAAAAAAAAAAAAACTCCAGAATGAAACACACTATTTTAAGTACGCTACTCTTTAGTGCAACTATAACTTCCTTAATATATTACAACTGCTTTGTAGTCTAGAGTTGACTGACAAAATATATGAAGCTTACTCATTTTTCTGATTGCTTATTAGTGTGGGATACTCTTCCCAACAACTTTATTTTACTTGAGAAATTTCAGGGACTTAAGGACTCCAGGTTGCATAAAATGTGATAAGGATCTAACTCTTAATTAGGTTTTTATTAAATGTCATAGCAATTTTCTTACAGATGATAAAGTCTTCTGAAAGTCAAGCTGCATTTTGGGAGCACTGTGATCATCTTCTCAGGGAAGACGCTCCCAGCATGGTTTCTTGCTTTTGTAGCAGGGCTATCCATATTCCTGTCCTGCAAATGCATCACCAGCAGCTTCTCTCCTGCCTAGAAACAGGCTCAAATCTCCCATCCTGGCAAAATCCTCTCCTTTCCTGTGCTCCTTTCTGGCAATTTCCTGTCTTCTATTTCTTTTCCAGCTGTTTTAAAAACAGAGAATGTTCTCCATGTCACTACTCCTTCCTTTTAAATTCCTCACAAATCCTACCATGTTCTGGCACCAGCACTCCCCATTTCTCCGTCAATTTCTACCGTATTAAATCCCCAGATGATCGCATCCTTGCCAGATTTTAATTAACATACTTTCCTGCCCCAGAAGTTCTGGTTTTCCTTCCACCAGTCTGCCTGCTTCTTTAAATCACTGCTCCTCTTAACTCCAGTGTTCCTTCCTCAGTTTACACCTCCCAGATCACCATTCTGAGATTCCAATTTTGATCCCTGCTCTCTGTCTACTCTTGCTACCTGGTTGGGTGACCATTGCTACATTGCTGGCTTGGCACCTGGATCTCATCTCAGAGCACCCTGCTGGGTCCCAGGCCTGGGGGAATTCCTATCTTTACTTGGATGCCCCACGAGCATCTCAGTACCTAACACGTCTAACCCATCTGGGGAACTTGGTGAATTACTTTGACTTCTCCTTATCTGAAGCCTTCTCTGCCAGTTCCCCCTTTATAATGCAGGAATCTACATTATGGTCTGTCTCAGTTCTGCTCCTACCCAGTGTTCCCTATACTCCAGCTGGAGACCTTGTTAAGACACCTATCTGAGCTATTTACTCAATTCACACAAATCCGTCACCGTTCAGCTGTCACCTTCAGGCAAGAGTTCAACATCTAGCTGGGTGTACAAGGCTCTTCCTGGTCCTGGGAATGCCTCTCACCCCAGCTCATAGCTCAAAGCCAGACCCAGACTGTTAGCCTCCCATATCCCCATTTTTCTGTTGCCATAATAGTTCCTCTCTCCCTCCCTCCCTCCCTTTCTCCCTCTCTCCATCATATTTTCTTACAATCATCCCTTTTAATGTCCTGTTTTCAGTATTAAACAGTAAATGCTACTTGGCAAGAACTACATTTTTAACACTATTAGCACAGTGCTTGGCACACAGAATACATTCAGCAGATGTTTGCTTAGTGTCTAAGCATTCTTCTGAGAATTAAATTTCACCATCTATTCTACGGCATGCTAATTTCAATTCAAGTCCCTCTACTTAGTCATTTTGAAACAACTGTATATTGGGTCAATTTCTCTCAGCATATAGGCTAAGCCTATTGAATATTTTGAGTATATTGAACAATTCTATGACCTCCCAAAAATGTTAATAAAAATATATTAGCCAAAGTGTATTAAATTGCATGAGGCCCTATATACAGACAGACACAAATGAAAAAAACAGAAAACCAAAACAGTGCATTGGTTTTGTCCTCAGAGTTCACCCATCTGTCTCCATAGCAGCTCTTGCCCAGTCCCCTTTTGCTGCTCCTGTTCTGCTGCCTCTGTTAACTCTGCCTGAGCCAGATGAAAAGCACCTGCCTCATTCCTCCCCCTGCTGGCTAGGGGCAGATGTGTCTTAGGCAGCAGCTGCATGCAGGCCCTTCCCCTTTGCCTCCTTTTGCTCCCAATGGACAGGGATAGTTTGCTTTAGGGGCCTCCCTGGCTATCAAACCTCCATTGTCCATTCCAGCATGAGTGCAGCCAACCAGGCAGCAGCGTGAGGTCTTTCCCTCACCCCTGCCACTTCAGAAGTTCTGAGCCTTTTTGAAGAAACAAGAGGGGACCCTGGCATGGCTAAGATCAGGAGGAGGGGAATTGGGTCCCTTACTTACATACTCAACATTCACAGCAAGCCTTTCAAAAGAATCCTAGGTTTCCACCCTGCCACTCACTGACGGGCCTGCAGCTGCCACTGAAGTAGCACTCCCCGGCCACTTCTCCACTTTTAGTCCAGGAGAGCTTCCTCCTGGAGATTGCCTCTCACCCCCAAGGCTGCAGCACAGGCCCTGTGAAAATAAAGGCTCTTAGTGACCTCTTACAGTTTGTAGTTCCTTTAAGCCTGTTTGTGGTTTACTTCTCAGGTGGTGTGGACACCAGTAGTCCTACAAATCTACTTGGAATTTTATCCTCAGTAGTGTGCACAGGGTGGTCAGTTTCCAATGAAAGATGAATACATATTCAGTGCTGTTAACCCTGAAGAGCTCCAGAGACCAGCCCCCAATGAAAACTAGCAGCAGAGACCAGTGCCTGGTCGGATCAACCTATGGTATGCAGCACAAGCTGGCACTGGACAATGAAGGCCGGCTGCAGCAGTGACGAGCATCTGGTTGTTAACTGCGGGAACCCAGAATTGCTTGGGGTCATCTGGTGGCATCCAGATGCTAGCAGAGCTGCACTTTACCAATTCACGATTTGTGCCAGAATCAAACAAAAGAACCCTAGGCTGACTGGCGACATCCCACCTTCATACACACACACACACACAGCCCAGGCTCTTACTACCACAGGCAGGTACACACTCACATGCATGTTCTCAGAGACTTGTTGCAATTCATAGTGCAATTGGGGACCCAGCCAGTGGTTGCCTTTCCCTATCTATTTAAATGTGGACAACATACCCATCTCTTTACTACACCTATTCTCCAAAGCTGTCAAACAGAGATGGCATCGGAGACCACTGTTCCTGCTGTAGTATTTATGTTTGCCGAGATACATCACCTAAATCCAAATAAATGACTCTAAGGTTCATGACCACTGACACAGGAGCATAGAAACCACTACAAAAGGAACAAGTTGTTCTCAAATAGCACTGTGACTGTCCATCCTTTGACTAAACACACACAGGCTGCTTCAGTAGAAACATCAAATACCATTGTATGATTCTGGGAAAAGTGAAAGCAATACGGAATGTTAGGGAAACTTTGAATTTTAATGTACAGTTTTATTTAGACATTTCCTACCTTTCACTACTGGATGAACTCTTAGCACCCCTGTCCTGCTCTTGCACATACACTGCTTACCTTTTTAGACAAACTCATTAAGACACAGAGCACTTAGGACTTTTTTAATAGATAGAACAACTTTACAAAAAAGCCCACTCGTCATCAAGGGAGCTGTGCCAACCCTAGAGCGGTTGATGAATCCCTAGAAGCAAGTACACAGATGAGGTCAAAGTACCCACCTTCTCCTTCTACAGTACATGACACAGCAGAATTCTGTTTTGTGCCCTCAGCCCATGCTAAGAAAAGGAAACAGCATGTCATGGGAAAGTACTCCCTGACTTGGCCCATTTTCTTTTTTTTTGGCTCCACGTTACTGTCTTCCTCAACATACCACTTCCATCCTCCATATTTTTCTACAGAAACCTGACCAAACCTCCAAAGAACAGAAATATTTCACAGCAGCTATTCTGAGTAAACAGGTCATTTCATTCCCATGTGACAGATGATACATACTTTTGCCTAAGTTTATAAAGCAAGAAAATGGCAGAGCCAAGATGTTGAACAAGGCTATTTGGCCTCAAAATCATCCTTTTGGCAACTAGAAGACAGTCAAATGCTGCCCTCCCTAAGAACCTTTCCCACCATCCACATTCCTACCAGAACTTCCTGCCACACCTTCTGGCTCTCACTGGCCACATCCCAGTGCACTGGTTCACGGTTCATTCTTTGTGCTAGATTTCTGCGGCTGGAGTTCTCTGCATGGCATTCAGTTATAAGCATGCTCGTCTTCCTCGTCGGTCACATTTCTTAAGCGTAGACATTCCATTGTTTTAAATTTAAATCTCACACACTACAATAGGCAATTAAATCAGCTTAGTAGAAATATCTATTCCAATTGAAATTATCTGGATGGAGGGAAAGGTTAACTGACAGGAAATTTAAGCAAATTGAACTTTAGGAAGAATTTCAAATCATATTATGAAAATGTCATGTTTTGAGCCTAGATCATATACAAATCTGTAACATATGGAAGTCTTCACCTACCCATAATGAACATGAGATAAATGCTTAGGTTTCTGTGAGTCAGTTTTCTGTCCCTATACCAAAGGCTTGAGATCATCCCCTAATGAAAAGGCCTATATGGGCTCACGACTGTGGAGGTTCTGTCCATGATGGGACAGACCTGCTATTTGTAGGTCTCTGGTGGGGGCGGCAAATGGCAGTGGTGGGAAGTGCTATTGAAGCAAAACCACTCACCACATGGCCTCAGGGAGCACGAAGAGGGAGCGGTGGCTAGGGTCTTACTCTTCACTTTGGGGAATTCCCGCCAGTGACCTAAGGACTTCTCGCTAGTCACCTCACTAATGAAGTTTCCATTAACTCCTGAAAGTAGTGACCTGGGCCCATGCCTTTGGTGGACCTTAAAATCCAGACTACAGTAGCTTCCCATTAACTTACAGTGGCCCATTTCACTTCTAATAAGCATGCCAACTTATTCCTTCATTCATTTTTTTAAAAAATATTTATTGAATAAATGAGTAAATAGATGAGTAAGTCAATGCATTCGTTAAAAAGAAAATGGGACTTTGTGGGCTTTTATTCAACAAACTGACAGTCTCTGCATTGAGAAGCTATGATGGACTAGATGCTAGGTCTGAGGTTTAATTATACCAGCTTTAAAAATGTTTATTGATCTGGAAAATCCCAATTAATAGTATTCAACCAATGAAGTGAATAAGCATCGGTTATAGAGCAGATATTGTTTGCTAGATTTGGTTTTTTTTGGATTTTACTTTGGTACAGATCAATGGAATACCAAAAACCATGACATGTGTTCATTCATTAAACTGGAAACATTCTCCATTATGTTCTAATATACAGAAAGTTTATGCCCACAGGGAAACATATGATGCTAAGAATGCAGGACAAAATAAACTCAGACACCAAATTAAACACAAATAAATCTAAGAAATAAGACTCAAGCAAGAGAATTTAATAAATCAAGTGAGAAGGCGATATGAAAACTACATCTAAAACTCAAGAGGATAAAATCGTTACACTCACCACTTTTGATTTGTCTTGCGAATATCACTTGATATTTGACAGTTGAGTTTATTTTAATGTGTCAGATTACATCCTGACAAATTTATACAGACAAATTATTTTATTTTTTAAAGTCTTGTTTTGTGGCTTGAGGTGTAATCTCTCTTGGAAAATGTCCCATGTGAGCTTTAGAAGAATTTTGATTCTGCTGGTGGTGAACAGGGTTCTGTTGATGTCGGTTACTTCCCATTGATCTATAGTATTATTCAAGTGTTCAATTGCCTTACTGATCTTCTGTCTGGTGGCTTTATTCACACTGAAATTGGAATATTACAATCTTTTTATTGTAAAAAGAAAAATTATTTCATAAAAGGAAATGAAACAGACCTGATTTCTATGCTCACAGTGCTTGTAATGTAATGGTCAGAAATGTCTGAATCAAATTATTATACAAATAGCAATATTACTGAAACACTGATGTTAAACTCTTTGAATGCTAAGTAATAAATCCCAACTCAAAATGGGAATTTTTTGATGTATCCTATTAGGAGATCCAGGGTTATCCATGGAGGAATTTAGATTTCTAACGTCCCAATACAGAAATTCTTGAAACAAAAGCAAAACAAACAACAAACAAAACCAACCTTCTGTCTTCCAGAATATTCATGTGACACTCAAGGCAGGACTAATTCTGCTAACAAAGCCCAGAACAAAGGGAGATAATGTGTGGACACCTTTGGAACACAGGCTGAGCTCTGGGGAAATCTGACAGTACCATAAAACACCCAAGAACACAATTTAGAATCGGCGAGAAGACATTCCAACCTGCTGAGAGGCTTCTCTCACAGGAGAGGTGCAGAGGCACAGAGCAGATAAAAATATCAGACGTTCACAGCACACACTAAGACAAGAGGAACTGTGAGGAATGCCGCAAGAAAAATAAAGATAACAACAAGGGTCTGAAAGAATGTGCTTTTAGAATTACAAAAGCAAATTGTTGCATGGAAGAATGATGCTGGCCTCAACTGATAAAACTAGAGTGACTGGATCATATTTAAGACTGAAAAAAGTTCACCCACACTGCTGAGTGCAATACTAAGAGATTATTTAGACTCTTTTCATGAAAGAAGAAATGGTTGATAATGCCCAATAATCTAGATCTTAAACATCTGTTAAATAACTACTGCTAGGGAATATTTCCCAGTTTATATCTCTCACTTTGAGATGCCTGTGAAGCTGGTTATACAAATATCATGCCTCAATCTCTGTGTCATTCATATATTCATATGTCCTTTTAAATTGTGATTTTTTTCCAAAGAAGAAAATTAACCAATTTTAATGTTTCATCAGACAATGCAAAGATACGGGGTTATAAGTCACTACAGAAGATTAAAAATGTTTCATTCTAGGGTCTTTGAAGTGCTATTCCAATTTACAAAGCTCAGAAATTTAAAACTACTTTTGATGAGGCTAGTTATAAAGTATCCATTTCTCTATTTTTCCTGGCTTACTATATGACAGGATCATTCCTAAGCCATCCATTAATTCTCAGTTCTTCATCAAAACATATGGCAATTTCTCCTGCTCTGTGATCATTCAACATCTGGCTTGTCTTATAGAAAGAAGGCATTAAAACTTTAACTGAGTGATCTGGACAAGTGTACTACCATTTTACAAACGGAACACTAACCAGATTCTTTCAATGAATTTTCAAAGAAGGCTTTCTGTCCTTGGAGCCAGTGAGGCAATTAGCGTCAGTCCCAAATGGTCTCTAACCTCTACCAGTTTCCAGCCAAGTGCAGGCACAAATAATTATGCCACTGATGATCTGTGGTATGATGAAGATGTAATGAGTGCATATTTCGATATTGGTGCTTGAGGAGAAACACTAAGGTTTACTGTACCAAAACTCAACTCTAAGCTAAGGTGTGGAGAACAAACAGCCAAAACAAGGACAAAAGAACTGAGGTGTTAGCATGTGCAGAATTTTAGAGGGCAAACTGGGCAAGAAATCTGGGGAGGAAGAAGTAATGGATTTGGATGTGGTTGAGGAAAGACAGACCAGATTATTGAAGGCTGGAGTAGCAGGGAGACTTAACAGCACTTTCAAAGTAGGAGTGACACCAACAGAAGAGTATTTTACAAAGAACTTTTGGGTTTTGAAATGGAGACTGGATTCCAGCAGAACAATATTGAAGTCAAGGAGGGCAAATACTGACAAAAGTGAGGCTAGTAAGGGTCTAGTTGAGGTGAAGATAGAGGAAAGTCACTGAGGGTCAAACACCAGTGTTTGGTTTAAAAAAGAAAGAGAGAAAGAAAGAGAGAGAGAGAGAGAGAGAGACAGACAGACAGAGAAGGAAAGGAAAGAAGGAAGGAAGGAAGGAAGGAAGGAAGGAAGGAAGGAAGGAAGGAAGGAAGGAAGGAAGGAAGGAGAAAAAGGAGAGAGAGAAAGAAAGAAAGAAAGAAAGAAAGAAAGAAAGAAAGAAAGAAAGAAAGAAAGAAAGAAAGCAAGCTCCTTATTGGCTGCGTCAGTTTAACGAATGTCTCTTCTAAAAACAATCTAACACAACTAAGATTGCACAAATCTGACTTCCTGTGGAGCGCTGTTTTCCAGTGCCCAGACAATCAGACTATCATCAGCGGAATGACTTTGAATCATGCTTGTTTTTAAAAATATCTAAAACGAAAAACAGATGTTACAATGATAATGGAGGCTAAACAACAAAGAAATAAAACAGGCTGCTCAGCTTGTCCATTGACTCCTGATTAAAAAACACTCAGATCACCACTGCTAAGTTCACAGCAATAGCCAAGTCATAAACTGTGCTGATGATAGAGGTGAAATTCAAACCTCTAATTGTAAATGCTTGTCATTTACATAAAAGAATAAATTCTGCTAGCATTAGAATGGTAGTAATGTGTCAAGTATACTCTCATGAGTCTCCTATGGAATTGAAATTAATTGGCTAGTAAGTAAACATGAAAGGAAACCCTAAATCCAGAGGAAGTCATTCTTTTCAGCAGTGCTGTTTCTTTCTTTTTTTAAAATAATTTTTTCTTTATTTTAAAGAGAATTAAAAAGCAACAAAAAACAATAATTTAGACAAAAACAAAGCAAAAACAATAAAAACAATACAATGTTTCAAAACAGAATGATAGCAATTAACAGTGGTTATATTACATACTGTTAATTTCAACGAAGTTGCTCATATTACCAGATGTAGGAGTGGAAGACCGATCAAACCATTAAAGTGAATAACAAATAATTAAAAAATTAGAAACGATAACAGAGCTTCTCTAAACAAGAAGATAGGAATTCACAAGTGGTTGTTATATTGCATATTGTTTTCTTCAAATTAGTTGTTCAGATTACCAGATATTAGACAGGCAAAATCGGTGCAAAAAATTTAGGCATTAACTGTTACTTTCAATAAACCATTACACATCAACAGTACAATCATCCCAGATATTCTTATATATATTTTTTTTTTTCCTTTTTCTTTTTCTCCTTTCCCTCTTCCCAGTTACTCCTTCCTTTGAGCAGTTTATTTCCTTTTTACAATATCTATTGTACGTTTTAGGTTTTATTTACTCTTTTAGGTTCTTACACTAGGGAGACAATGCAATGTTTACACATGTGGGTCCAATTTATTTCACTTATGAGCATGATCTCTAGTTGCATCCATTAACTTCTAAAAGCCTTGAGTTTATCTTTTTTATAGCTGAGTAATACTCCATTGTATAAAAATACCACATTTTTTTTATCCATTCCTCAGTTGTGGGCACTTGGGTTGTTTCCAAGATTTAGTTATGACAAATTGTGTTCCTATAAACATGAGTGCACATTTATCACTGTGGTATGATGTTTTTAAATCTTCTTGGAAAATACCAGCTGGGAAAAGTGGGATCTCTAATCCTAGTTTTGTGAGGAATCTCCACACTGATTTCCACTAGTCTGCACTCCCACCAACAGTGGAGAAGGATTCCTTTTTCCCCACAGCCCCTCCAGCATTTGTTATTGGTTGATTTCTTGATGACAGCCTTTCTTTCTGGGGTGAGATAGAATCTCAGTGTTGTTTTAATTTGCATTTCTCAAATGAACAATGATGTCAAACACTTTTCATATATTTATTTGGCATTAGCATTTCTTCATCTGAGAAGTGTGTATTCATCTCAGATGCCCATTTTTAGATTGGGTCTTTGAATTTTGCAGGCCTGATTTTTCAAATTCTATATATGTTCTAGATAGATGTCTTTTGTCTGAGGGACAGTTTCACCAGTGCTGTTTCTTAAGAGGCAGCAAAGTTTTGCTTTGAACTCTTTGAGTCCAGAGATAGGTTGCGACCAGTGATACTAAAATTCTTCATGTACTATTTCTCTGGAGCTCATGCCTTCTTTTTGGTAGTTCATAAGAAAATAGAAATGAACACTCCTTCCCACAATGAACTGTTCGTTGTAGTAAACTTATGATTCCCCTCTATGTTTCTAAGACCTAGGGCATACAGTGAGTTTGAGGATGTGACCAGGAAACAGCGCTGGTATATAATCTGGGCCCATCATTTCAAAAAGGTCACTGCCAGATAATCACTATGAACATTTTGTTCTGAAGTCCTGTGATACTTACACTGTCTATTAGATGGAGGAAAGAAACAACATCACTATCCAATTATTTAGACAATGAATTCTTTTTTTTTTTTTAATTTTATTTTAAAGACAAAAGAATGGAGACATATGAACCAGAAAAGCCATAAACAATACAGAAAAGACAAAGTTATACAGAATATAGTAGGGAATTAGAACTGGATGTTGTATTACATCGTTATCTTCACATTAGTTAACACAAAAACATTAAAGGAAATACCAAATTATAGATAAGATAGTAGGGAATTTGCACTGGATGCTGTATAATATAAAGTTATCTTCATTTCTGCTAGTACAAAAACGACTGAGGAAATACAGAATTATAGAGAAGATAG